>JABUQX010138147.1:0-16274 GCA_015478945.1 Trachelipus rathkii | reverse complement strand
AACTTTTTCTCCAAAATGCAAAATTGGGCTGACACCACCCGAGAGAGACATGACTGCAGCTTGCTAGAGTCTCTGCTCAACTTACAGACATCTGGTTGTCAATCCAATTTACACCACACACGGCATGGTAGCTGGTTGCGCTTCGACTTGAATAAAGTGTTGATATTATATCGGAGCTTAAAACTGCTTGATAGAAAATAATAATTTTGGCGCACTCTGACACCTATCCAATCCTGCTAAAGATGCCCGCCTGACCCATCCAAACGGAGATTTAACCCAATCATCACCCAACCTTTAACCCATTCTTAAATGAAACTATACAACAAGATCTGAAACACTATCATGATTATCAAAGGCAGAAGGCAACATGATGATTTCGCTCCCATCTTGGTCCTTCCACATTCGGTTAGCCACGCACTTGCCCAGAAATGATTTTATCGATTTCTTGAAAACTAAGTTTTATCTAACCACCTGGACTTATAGTTTAACTTGAAAATATATTTTACCATTTCATCATCCATTAGAGTTTAACGAATCAACAAAAACTAACTAATTTAACTGGAATCTGGAACCAACGAACTGTATAAATTTTATATGTTGTGTCAACTTCTTTTTCCAAACATATCAACAGACTTTCCCACTGGTTATTTTTAAATTTGGGTAAACAGTCGTAGACGGACATTCATCCTTCACATCTTCTAACAGTGGTGTTCCCAAGAAAATCTGGGTCCCATAATCATCCTGGTTTACCATCAACAATCTTCACCATTACTTCCTCACCCATACACTCCTATGCCTACGATTCTACTCTGCATTACCAGTTTCACTTCCAATACCTTCCACTCAATTTCAAATAGCTGCTAGGAAATGCTAAGTGATTCTGTTTTAGAGTAAATGAACTCTGATCATTCTGCCATTTAATTATAACAAAGAAAAGATAGTTGTTTTTAATGATTCAAAACCTGCTCCTCCATCTATCTATACACAACAGAATATTCCACACTACTAAAGACACCAACCATTCACCCTTTAAATTTTGATGTTTAGTATTATAATGTGATTTTTTTTTGAAGGATCCCATTATCTCTTTTACTAAACAAGTTTCTAAGTGGTTATGTGTCCTGAGACACCTTCAGAACTTATTTACACAACCTCAGTATAACGTAGGGTAAGGGGGTAGGGGGAGCCTACTCAGAAAATTTTAAAATAATAAATAAAATTTTCAGAACATACAGTCGTAGTTAAGACTTGATGGTGTAACACCACAATTTGCTGGGTCTTAAGATGTTAATGATTCTTCACAAAGGTTCCAAGAGGATCGTATTTATGTGACTTTTCTAAATTCTTGTGGTTTGAGATTTCAAAGATCGAAATTCTCTGTCTTTAACTTTTGCTGCAGTGAATCTGGTAATACTGATAAATAAATATCTAGTAGAAAAGCGTTCTGTGAATATATTCAGTAGTAGGTAAACATTTTTGAACTTGGGGATTGTATAAGTAAATTATTTCAAAACATGTGATATTTTCTAACTATTAATTTGTTATAAAGAAGCAACAATTATCAAATATTCCATTTTATTAAGCAAATGATTTTAACTGTGGTCTGCTAAAATTTTAAAGAAGACTGCTTGCAGTTACAAGTTAGAATTTTATTTTTTCTTAAATAAAATTCCTTTTTTCAATGACCAAAATTAATTGTTTAATTAAATTAATTCATTGATTATCAATCATCTTTTGAATGATTAACAAATGAACATGAATTTGTTGTCATATTGAACCATATTGTTATAGATATTTCTTCATAGTCAGTATCTCCCAACATGTCAGGAATCTTAAAGATTCTCGACATTTTCTAGTGTCTGCTGAAAGGTGAACTACAGTAGGCAGTTTTTCTACAGTTACTAAGAGTGCTACTGTTAATAGCTGGCGCTGCAGGTGATACATGGTGTGAGTTCAAACAACTGAAGGGCGCACACTGCTAGCGGTGACATATGGTCCATTTGTAAGGTTAGCAACGATATGCCTTACTTTCACTGCTTGTAAAGGAACTAGCTTCTACGTCCAGTACTTTTTCTACTACCGTTATTTCCAATTGTAGCAGCAAATTAATCCAAAAAGCCACCTCCCATCCATTTGCTGGCTAATGTGGTGTAAAAATTACCAGAAAATAGCATAATATCGTTGAAGTGAGTCTCAACCTTAAAGACATCGAACTGGGGATTTTTTTGCCAAATGCACCCACAATTTCACTTCAGTAAGGTCAGCAACCTTCTGAAGTTGTTTCACTGATTTCAAAGCTGCAGATCCCCAAATTGAATGTTTAGCTTTTCAGCTGATTTTTTTATGAGAATGATCACTTTTTTCCAGCCTTTTTTCCTAATACACAAAGTAAAAAGTTACGAAAAATCGTTAATAATAATTCATTGAGCAATCGAACTAAAACTAATTTTATCTTCATATATATATATATATATATATATATATATATATATATATATATATATATATATATATATATATATATATATATTTTTTTATATGCTCTATACATATATAATTATTTTCAAATTTAGTTTCACTACTGCTATATGTTGAAACAATCTTTTTGACAGGGAATATATATATATATAGTATATATATATATATATCAAAACTTTTGAAATTTAGATCGAGAGATTTGATCTAGATCGACAGTATATATATATATATAATGAAAATTTAAGGGGAGGAAATACTTCCCCAAGCACCACATTTAGTATATAATATGGGATACAAGACGTTTAGGTCTCATATTGACCATCTTCAGCACAAATAATAACAATATTATTCAAATACTGTAAGTATATAAAGGACCAAAGAAAATAACATAACAAAAGAGACAAATTAAAAATAAAAGTTAAAAATAAATAAAATTTTAACTAAAGGTGTTAAAATAAAATTAATAATTAAAATTTAAAAATTTAAAGGAAAAGTAATATTTTTTACAGAAAAAGAAATTTGTCGAGTGAAGGTTATGCATGCCACCTTTGTTACTAACATGAGATATTGTTTTAATTAAAAAGAAACTTGGTCCATAACATTAGCATAAAAAAATTAAAATAAACGAAACAATAAAACATAATAAGGATGATAAAGATTGCACGTTTGATCCTGATTTGATCAAGCTCTGCATAAGGGCATGCGTTCATGGTCATTTACACCAAAGAGCTGGCACAAGGCATGGGCTCAAGGTGGCTTAAACATGGCGCTTTATTCACCTGCCTGCTCCGTTCAAGAGCTGCTTTTGAACACTTGGGTTTTTTTTATAATAACATCCTCAACAAAATGGAACATCAAAATCATCCATGAAAACCCGCATGTTTAAAATTACAGGATAGAGGAAGAGTAAAGTTACAATAACAAAGCATGGAAAATATATGAAACATTAGCAGTTGCAAATAAAATTAATAACATAAAACAATGGAAAAACATATAAGAAATATAACTTAGTTGAAGAACAATCAATATTAAGCTCAGGCTTCTTTGTTCAAAGAACAGAACAGAAGACCAGAAGTTGAAGAATCAGTCACATAAAATGCAGTGTTCCACATAGCTCAGCTTATGTCTAACAATAAGCAAACAGAACAGAATAAATTTGAAGTCGAAGAAGAAACATATTAAGTACGAAGTTTCTGCATAGATATATATATATATATATATATATATATATATATATATATATATATATATATATATATATATATATATATATGATATATATATATATATATAGTAGAGTAGTATATATATTATATATATATGTATATATATATATATATATATATAGGTATATATATATATATTTTCAGAAAAAGGCTATACAGCTCCAATAACTGTCTCTGCTAACTGTTCCACTTGGTCGAACTGTTGCACTCCGGTTCTCTATTACAAGCACTTCTCTCTCTCTCTCTCTCCCTCCCCTCCTCCTCTCAATGACACTGTTCTCCAAAACTCTCTAATTACATACTTTCTCATTGTAACGCATCCCATGTCTTACTGGCCCCGGTTTTTTCTAAAATTTAATCTGACTTGACCGCAGTGCTCATTCTTAAGTTTGCTTCACTAAAATCTTGTTAATTTTCTATTCCTCTCTCCGGTGACTTCCATATAATTAAATGTTGTATCCGAACATAATGGCCCTCTGATTGTTTGACCCAGATTTGACTTTCAACTAAGGTGTGGATGATCCATGTGGACCTCTTTCCAATCCACACCAATATATATATATATATAGTTATATATATATATATATATATATATATATATATATATATATATATATATATATATATATATATATATATATATATATATATATATATATATATATATATATATATATTATGATTTCTTATCATTTATATCTATTGCATATCAAAGAAAAAATAAAGCCTATTCTTTCCTGCAAGGAGTAACAACATATCTGGAAACTCAGAACTGATGCCAAAGTAGCCTCCATACCTAAATGTATAAAAATATACATGTATCGCCTGATTCAATTCTTTCTGCGCTAAAAGTTCCAAAATGCTTTTTCCTGAAAACAAAAAGATTCGGTCTCTTAAAAAAAGAAAGCATCATAATTTTATCCTAGAAACTTGAAGTTTGAGAGTAAACCCTTTTAGTGTTGTGTCTGAAATGTTAGTTTGGCATTCCTCTCTCTCTCTCTCTCTCTCTCTCTCTCTCTCTCTCTCTCTCTCTCTTCCTCTATGTGGAAAGTGTCAGTGTGTGTGTGTGTGTGAAGAATTTACCTTTTTTACTTAAAGTGCTATATATATATATGAGATATATATATATATAAGTATATATATATATATATATATAAGATAGAGATATATATATATATATATATATATATATATATATATATATATATATATATATATATATATATATAAACCCCTAGAAAATAAATTAGGACTGTGAAATTTCATTATAACATCGTCCAAATTATAGCAAAAGATCATAGCAGATTTGGCATAATCAGTGAAACAAGTTTGAACATTGTTAATTGAAACAAATAAACATCAAAATGACACTAAAAAGTTATTAGCGTCTCCGTGAATTTAATAAAGAATAAAAATAATTAAAGTTGATTAAACTATCATATAGTAATTAAAAGTTAATCTTAATAATTTCCTGTTGTAGCATGTAAGATGCTTTATTTTTTTATATATTTTTTCATAATCACCTTCAGTGGCAAAACCCTATACAAAATGGTTGTGTGCCACATTTGTCACAATGAGCCTTCATAAAGTTTTTCAGAGTCGTTTCTCGAGTTTCATTTTACGTTTTTCATTCTTTTCAGACCATTTTAAATATTATATATAAACGGGTCTAATTTGAATGGACTATATATATATATATATATGTTATTATATATATATATATATATATATATATATATAGCAGAGAGAGGGGAGAGAGTATATATATGTATTTATGGTATATATATATATATAGAGAAGAGAGCTTTTAGAAAAATAACGGGAAAAAAATTACTGGATTCATTGTTGATAAAATAGTAGTAGTATTTAGTTTTTGGAGTTTAAGATTATGATATTTCATAGTGCAGAGTTTCTGTGACGACTACCACAAGACAAAACAGAGTTAAACCAATGGTTTTTAGTTTTAGAGTGAATAAGTAAATGGAATGCTACCAGTCTTGCCAAAAATAATCACCACGGGTATGCTTTCTGCCCACCTGAGGGAGACTTTCTGGCTGATACAGTAATGATTTCTTAAAGAAACTAAAGAAAGTACGACGAACGGAACAGTTTTCAGCACAAAAGTATTTCCTGCTGAGACCCATGAGATAAAGAGAACGTGATCGGAGGAACCCAAATGGTGAAAGTTCAACATTGTAAAAGATAATGATTTCAAAAGCTAAGAAATAGTATATTAGTGCCTTATCTGAAGAGACTATCAGGACAATTATAGGGAACTGTACCATCTGTTCACATCACAAACTGAATATGCTGACAGCAGGCAGAACCCCCAGGAACCAGGAAAAGTCATTGATACTGAAATATTGATTGATTGAAATCATCCAAATGATGATTTCAGATAAACTGAGAAAACGAGAGAAAATGTATACTATCTTTGAAATTTTGATATGTGGAAAATTTAGGTAGTCAGTAGAATTAGAATATAAATAAACAAAACAGATGAAACGAGTTGTAGATTTGATAAGAGAGTCTAAACATAAGATAGAGTAAAATTTCTAGACTTCATAAATTAACAAAGTGAGAATGGATACATCGTTACGAATATATCCGCAAAACGTTCTTGCTCGAGAGTTGATGATATATATGCAGAGGAATAGAGTGTTTACTGAAGCAGCTGCACCCATAAACACCTGAATTTCAGTGCTAAAATAATCATCGTATGCAAAGCTACCGATCTCGATGGTTGGGCTGTAATTACTGGCTTGCTCTGTTGAACATTTGTAGTAGTTTCTTCAATTTTTGATGTGTTTAATTCGATTTCAAACCTGTTGAAACTTGTTACTCTTAACTGAAATTGATGTGTTTCAACCCATTTGAGAACAAACCCAATTACAGTCTCTACTATCTACCATTAAATTTTTTAAAAAAGGAGAAGAATATTGAAGCTGTTCTTCTGCCTCTAATAACATTATCAGTTCAGGTCAGACCCGTGAGCATGATTGCTAAAGGAAAGTATTTTAATGAAAATTAAACTCACATTTCCATAACGAAGTATTTTAATTTTTGCAGTTTAAGAATGTAAATTAATTTAATTTAATTTAATTTAATTAATGGTCTTTGCTTATTTAACAACAAATGAAAATGTTTAAATAATGTTTTTTTTTTTTTAATTGAAACACTGCATTCTTTATTCGAAACTTTTATTGAAAAAAGTTCTTCACAATATCGATAAGTAAATGTTTTACTCACTTACCCCTTTCATTTAATATGTAGGAGGAGTATAATTCTGACTGCATTCTTTCTGTAGTTCTCAAAACTTTCTTGCTTCTTAGTTTGTGTCCTTCCTTGATAAACGGTTTCGTTTCTGTCTATAAAATTCGACCTTTACTTATCCACTCTTTCCCAAAAGAGGAAAATACCTCTCACCCACTCATGCTATCTTCGTATTGATTTAACTTCTATTCTTTCCAAAGTTTCGAGTCTATAATAAATCGGGAGATTTAGAAAGATCTTAAGTTTCTAATCTTATCTCATATCGCCAGTAATCTTCTGTGAGGATACCTTAACTAGTAATCTTCTTTCCTTTCTCTTTTTTTCTGTGCCATGTTTTTCAACATTTCAGTTAATTTGCTGTGATGCTAGACATACCAAAATATTTTGTTAGGATCTGATATAAAGCTTTGATTTAGTAACCACCACCATCTTAAATTTCTCGTATTTATTCTGATTTTCTAAATATTTCTTTACAACGCCTCAAAAATTCGACTTCTTCTAATATCTTCAGTTCGACGTAATCTTGGGCACAACTTTTGTATCTTCTGAAATGCCAAACTCAGCTATTTCTTGTCCTATTTTTTTGGTATTTACTTTTCTCTTTATCTTTTCTTTGGAAGGACCACATTGTTTTCCCCCGAAAACAAACTTCTGTTAAGTTGAGTGGACTGATTTTTTGCTTTATAATGGGGATGACGACGATCCCTAACATTCCCACTCTCATGAAGTTCTCCAATCTCTCTAATCGTCGAACTATTGTATCCCTCTCCTTACTCTGCAGCTATCTTATGACGGAAACCGACTTTCTAAAATATCTTGCAGAAAACCTTCTACTTTGTTAAATAGTCGTCTGCCTTTTCCATCCAGTATCATCCTTTCTCTTCTCATCTCTCTGATCACAGACTTAACAGATATTCTCGTGCTTTTAGGTACTGAATTGGTAAACTCTGTCGTAATCTAACTTACATTTTATCCAATTCCTTTGACTTACTTTCAAACTCCGTGTATCTGATTATGTTGGTCTTTAATTTCAAGCCTAAATTAGGTTTTCCTTAATTCTTGTTGGTTTCATGTAAGCCCTTGGTATTTATTTGCCATAAAAATGAAACCCTACAAATGACGAAAATGAAAATTTATCAGAGGTTCATATGAGTGTTTGTTCAGCTTCTTCAGATGATCTTAATAGCCATGGACATTCATATACCGACCAGATATTCTGTAAGCTCTAATTGTGCTGGCATAGTTTAATGTTTCGTCAGTATCGTAAATCTTTTTGTATAGCTCTTATTTTTCTAGGACAAAATAACATATTTGATTCCAGGTCATTGCACACAATTTTTAAAAAGTTGGGTGCACTGTGCACAACCTAAAATATAAAATGCCCTTTTTATTATCTTCTTCAAGAAGCAAAGTAAGTTATAAATTGGCAAGGAATTCCTATTTTACTAGCTAGTTTTCACAGAAGAGAAACTTTGATTTAACTATTTCTTAATGTCTATTTCAGTAATTTGCTTTTTATCCATTTACTTTTCTGAAATGTATAAAAAAAAGTATTTTGACATTAAATAATCAATAAGACCCTTATAATTTCTTGAAGGGTTTTAAATATTTTAATTTTATTGACAATATACTTCCTTATAAAAGTACTACGGTATATCAAATTCAAAATACAGAATATTCAGGATTTGCAAAACTCAAACCAACAGATTTTGAAAAACTCGGTGGAAAAGGAAATATATATATATTAATATATATATATAATATATAATATATATATATATATATATATATATATATATATATAATATATTATATATAATATATATATATATAATATATATATAGTATATATATATTATATATATATATATATAATATATTATATATACTTACTAGCTTACTTACCTACTTCTGCCCCTGGCCCACCTTAATTGGAGGCCACACTGCTTCCAGGAAAGCCGGCTCCGCTCTTGGCGGTTCCACAGGTCAAGGCAAGAGGTTATAGAGAAAAGCGCGTGGGCGCGAATGAGAGCAGGCACCTCAGAAGGAAGGTGCTCGATTGTGTCTTGCGCATTGTGACATCTAGCCGCAACGAGGGGGCTGGTAACGTTGTCTAGTTTGAATCTGTATTTATAGCATGAGCCCGTTGTGTGTGAACCTGATTGCGC
This sequence comes from Trachelipus rathkii, assembly GCA_015478945.1. Taxonomy (NCBI): domain Eukaryota; kingdom Metazoa; phylum Arthropoda; class Malacostraca; order Isopoda; family Trachelipodidae; genus Trachelipus; species Trachelipus rathkii. The sequence goes on along the minus strand of JABUQX010138147.1, from coordinate 7,129 downwards.
CGAGCCCGGAGGTCGATTTGCCTCTTTTCTGGACAGCTTCCTCTATGGGAGATTTGGGGCGGGGTTGTAGCAAATTGTCTATTGGCGCTTTAGCAGTATGTGCTGGGTTAGATGTGTATGTGAATGTGTAATCCAATGGCCTATTTTGGACGGGGGAGGAGGAATTTGTTGTAGGTGTTGTAATCAGAATTTGAGCTGTGTTGAAGAAGGGGGGAATTTTAGTCTTTGTCGGGGTGGTGGAGAGGAATTTGGTGCAAGGGTGGGATGGGATTACGTCTTTTTCTGATTAGAATTGGAGTTCCCATCATCTCCAAGTGTGTGGAGATGGGGAGGATCGAAAGTTTCATCGTGTAAATGTCGGATTGGGGTGGTTTTTGGTGCAGCCTGTGATAATTCTGAGGCTGTATTTTGAGAATTATGTTTGTAATTATTTGTGTTCGATTTTGAGAGTGCTGGCGGAACCATGCTGGTGAAGCATAGTTTAAAGTTGTTCTGAGAGTTGTTTTATAAGTTGTGTGTGAGTTGTGTTTCCTTGCGCTGAAGTTGTGTTGAGAGAGGGTTCGGAGTGTGTTTAGTTTTCGTTGGGGTTGAGGAAGTGATTTGGCGATGTGGGGGGAAAACGTCATGTGTGTTCATAGTAAGTCTCAGTATTTGTGGGGTTTGTTTAACGGAAGGAGGGTGTTGATTCAGATTGATTATAGGATGGAGGAGGATGGTGACGGTCAGTGGTTAAAAAGGTGGAGGAGGATTAAGGGGATGCTGTGCATTCGTGTGAGCTAACCAATTTTCTAATAATTAAACTATTCTCTGGTATGTGTGGCTATGTTTACGTCTGGGTGTGGGGAAATTAAGACTGATGTCGTCTGCGTAAGTTATAAGATTGGTGGATTGGGGTGAGGTAGTAAATTCTTGCTGTGAAAAAAGTTAAAACAAAAAAAAGAGAGAGTAAGGCGCCCCTGGGGACGCCATTTGTAATTTGATCGAATGGGAGAGGTTGTTTTTTGTATAAGACCTTAGCGAAGCGCGTTGGTGAGGAAATTGGAGAGCCATTGTTTGTCATTAATTTTCTAAGGGGGAGTGGAGGATTTTTGAATATAGATGTGTGTGGGGACGTATCGAATGCTCTTATTTAATGTCTAGTCATGAGTATAGAGCATGGAAGGGGATTGTTGAAGCCATTAATTATGTGTTTTGTGAGGGAGTGAGGGCTGTGGTTGTAGTGGTTGCTTTTGAATCCGTGTTGAAATCTGGAGAGTAACTGGGGTTGGGAAATTTTTTAGAATTAATTCTCTAGCAGTTTAACTAACTGAGCAAAGGCAAAGAGATTGGGCGGTTTAGGAGCGAGGGGGAGTTAGGTCTTTTTTGGTTTGAAGTTTTGGATTATGAATTGCTTGCTTCCAGGATGGGGTATGTAGTTGAGCTGCCATGATTATTAAAGATTTCTGTGCATTAGGAGAATGTTTTTTCTCCAAGGATGTCTTTAAGTGTAGGTTGGATATTGAGTCTGGACCTGTCGCTGTTGAATTTTAAGAGTGTTTTAATGGCTTCTATTGTCATGATGGTTGTGCAATCGCGGTATGAGGGTTGTGGTGCTTAATTGGAGTTTACATGAAAGAGGTTGTTTTTTTATTTTCCTGTAATAATAATAAGAAGGTCAGGGTGAGTTGGTTTTCGAGAGATGTTGCCTAGTGTTTTAGCGAGACTGTTACTGATTCGTTGTTATTGGGGAAGGAGGAGTTGTAGGCGTAAAGATGGGGATGCGTGGGATTGTGGGGGGTTGTGTTGAGAGTTAATTTTTTTAACTGACTTTACCAGGTTTTCTTATTGTCCTAAGCGTGAATGTTATGTTGTAATATTCTGAAAACTTATTGGTAGTGTTGTGGTTATGAGGTTGGATATTTTGGAGTGTTTGGTTTTTGATTTTTTGGGTTCAGAAACTGTGTGGGGTATTGTACGGGATTGAGTTTTCGAAGCGGAGTTCTTTGTTAATGAGTTGGTTAGATCTACAGAGGGATTTGACGTTTGGGGAGGTTGTGATGATGTCCTGTGCCTTTGTGGATATATAGAGGTTTGCTGATAATGATGTATTGTTTAAGTTTAATAATAGAGGGGTGTATGGGAATGTTGTGTCTGTGGATTGGTATTGGGGGATATGGTTTCTATATGGTTAAGTTAAATGCGGCCAGTTTGCTTTTATAGTTAGTTGTATGTAGGGAGTCTTTTTTTTGTGGGTGTTGATGAGGGGGATTTAGAGAAATAGAATAGGAAGGTTGCGTCCGATTGTAAGTCATAAACAGGCCCAGGGTTAGTAGCGGGAATGTACGGAGGGGAACAGAAAGTAACGTCCGGGGAAAGGGGAATTGTTAGATTGGGGAGGTACGGTGGGGAGGTTTTAGTAAATATTAGGGATTCTAATTCGTTAAGGATATGGATTGCCTCGGGGGTCAGAAGGTAATCTTATGCTACCATGCATGTATGTGGTGGGCGTTAGAAATCGCCTACTAGAGATGAAGATTTGAGATATACTAGGTTATATTTGAAGTGGTGGTGTTGAGTTGTTGGGAGGGGACTTTGGAGAAGATAGGGGTGCGAAAATTATTTAATAGAGTAATATGTTATAAGATATCTATTACAGGAGGATGGGAGCAAGATTGGATTTATCAGTGCTTCTGGAACCAAAATGAGAGTGTCGAGTAGTAGTCTGTATTGTGGTAAGTTGATGTTGTTATGGATCAGTGTTAAGAGGAGTGTTGGGGGGGTCGGAGGGGGGAGTAGGATGGCGTCATAAAACCGTAGAACGTCGGGAAGTGGGGTGTTTTAGAGGGAGGGAGCTTCTGGGATGAGGGGTTTAGAAAACTCCCCAAAAAAACAATCAACCTAGCTAGCAATTTTCACTTTAAGACATTGTAATAGTTTAAGTTTTAGGGGTTAGTTATAGGAGGGGAGGATTTTGAATGATAGTGGAGGGTTACAAGTTGGCACATTGAAGCACTGGGTTATTTCGGATATTAGAAAATGGGGAGAAAGGTAGTGAACTCCTACTCACGGCAACTTACACATTGAATGCGGTTTAATCCGACTCGTTGCAGATGGGGCAGTAATATCTAGGGGGACCTGGGTTTCTCTCGCGTCACCCGACCGAAGGAGAAGCAGTCCCTTCACCAAGAAAAAAGAAACAGACAGAAGAGATAGATTAGAGATATTTTTTTTGAGTGGAAGAGCTAATGAAGACAGAATAAACAAAGAATTTTGACTGTGGGCGGCGTCCAGCGTGGCTCCACTTATCAGTGACCCTCCGGGTGGAGGGGGGGTATTGGATGGTCTTGCTGTTCCCCCCCCGGAGCAGAAGTAATTTTCTTCTCCAAGAGACGAAACAGGCAGTAGTACCTCGGCAGGTGCATCCATCACAAGCCTATAATAAATAATATCATATATATAAAAATATATATATATATATATAATATATATAAGATATAGTATATAAGTATACCCGTCTATAATATAATATATACTATATACTATATACTATAATTATATAGCCCTATAGCTATATAATTAATATATATATATATATAATATATATATAATATCATATATATATATATATATTATATATATATATAGTATATATATGATATATACTAATATATATATTATTAGCGAACCTCCTTTCAGTGTCTAACTCTTTGTTGTCTTTGCCTCGCCCTTCTGAATGGCATTCTATCTTTTGGGCTTTAAACATGTTAATGAAATAGGATTAAACTGAAAAAGTGATTTTCATTATTCTCAAAAACAAAAAGTCTTAGAAGTGATTATATTAAACACAGAATATGAATAAATAAATAAAAAAAAAAAAATTCTTTTAGCAAGTTAGTATTTAAACTATGTTGCCTCAGTAAAAAAAAAAAAATAAATAAAAGTCAGGAATTGAGTAATAAAAATATATAAATACGGGAAATAATTTTAACTATAAATTTCATTATAAAAAAAATCTTGTATTATTCACTAAATCACTTCCCACCACAACTTAAATTTCCTTGTATAAAGTATCTACTGTACATAATACAAAGACAAATAAATTACTGCAAGATATTATTATTGTCCTTGAATCCAATCAAATCAGAATGCTATCTTTATATCTCATTAAACATTAAAAGTATAGAGATGGTATGAAGCCACATGGGCCTATTGAGACTGTCCCAGAAAAACCCACACAGCACCCTAGGGCTTGTCAATATCTTACATAGTATAAACCAACTAGGCTACTACCAAAAGCAAAAACTATAGCTAAGGTACATGACAGACACACTACAAACTTAAAGTTTGTCATAACTACAATATGCAGTTTTATTTTTTATTTTTAGACCACTCCACTCAAGAATGGTAACCCCTCCATACAAACTGAAGCTCGCATGAAGAGGCTGAGCGAAGGGACCATTGAGGGTGGATTTCTGAAAATCTTCCCTGCCTCCCATCACCTAGTGCCCACGCAGAGTTACAAAACTCCATGATTCCTAAATCTCCATCCCCCTCGTATTTACATGACTGTGTATCAACAGGGGAGAACTGTTACTCACTTATATACATAGATCTTACCACATGGGTGGGTAACATGCCAGGCAAGAGTCGTCAGAAAACTCCAGCCCAAAAGACAAACATGGAGCCTAGCCCCATCCACCGGCGGCACTGGTAAACACCCACAAGATCACTGCACTGCCTTCCATCAAGCAAGCTTCTAGCAGCTTGATGGACTTCACCATTTTCAACAGCCTCAACAAGGCGTGTGACCTCCCTGCCAAGTAGCCCCGCCAGTTGAAGGCCACAGCACTGAACTCAATGACCGCTCATCCTGAGCATGCATACACTCACTCTTCAATAGTGGGCACCTTGTAGTAGTCAACCTTCCGCTGAATGACTACATCAAGGGTGCACCTTGAACTAAAAGCCCACCAATTTGGCTATGCTGGGAAACAAATTATGTTTGTGACTATTTATAAGGAAAGGTAGTGAGAGCACTTCCTCTATATTATCCAATAATAATTAATAGGAGTTTGATTAAGAACTTTATTGCAAGAACAAGTTTGCAAGAGATACGATAATCGCCCCCAAACAGTAATTTTATAACGCTCTTTCTGTATTGCTACCAGACATAATTATTTTTACATTACTTTAGGTGCAAGACTGGAGCGAAAATGATTTTGTCGATCTCCCGACTTCTTTATAAGTGAAATTAAAAAAAAAAACTACATTACAACTGATATAATATTTATAAATTTCTTATTATTAGACTAAATCATTGTACCATTTCTGTCTTATTACAAAACAATTTTTTTTAAAATTTGCATTTAATTATTTATCAATAAATTGAAAAACAGTTGTTAATTGTTATACATTAAGAATTTACGCTTAACTTGTGAAGGAGAGTGGTCGCTTCTGCATTGCTATTATAAACGAGGTTCGCCTCTGATTTATATATCATACATATAATATATATATACATATAATTAAATATATATATATAATAGTAATAATATATATATATATATATATTATATATATAAGGGTCAATATCTCTGCATCATGTAAGTAAAATGTTTATTTGGGCGGTAGGGGATGAACTACTGGTTTCTCAAGAAAAATATTAACATATTCGGACTCAGGAAGAAAAAATAATATAGAAAATGTTAAAATATTGCTGGAAAAAGTTTTTCTTTTCTTTTAATATAAGGAAAATTTAAAAAATAAACAATATGAATTCCCTACATACAAATGTCAAAATAAAAAAATGTGCGTATTTTATAATAAAAATTCCAATTTAAGTTTTTCAAAATTTTTGTATGGAAAGTTTATACAAAATTGTTTTGGGAGTCGAAAGGAGTAGTTTTTTTTTTAAATCAACTCCCGACTCCAACTCCTTACCCCTTGAAAACGCTTGACTCCCGACTCCAACTCCCCATCCCTGCATATATATATATATGATACCCAAACCATCCACATGCATTAATAACTAAGTTATGGTCACACAGGCAGTCTAACATTAATAACTACTATAACTAAAAACCCGCGCAATTTGGCTTATCAAGATATAGTTATATGAATACCACCCATCCATATACGTATCCAAACCATTCCTTAATTGTTCAATCGAGTTAACACTCAACATCCTCCTGTCGGATACCTTCCAAAAATAAACAACCCTATTACTTGGAAGCATCTATCAGGATTCAAGATGGCATGCTTTCTTCTTAATTTTCTTATTATGCCCCCTGGTCACCTGTCCATGCTCTACTATGAAAATTTATTGGTCTCTGTATTATCAATAGATGTAAATATTTTGTATACTTGTATCATGTCCCCTCTGAAAAAATCGCCTTTCTACAGAAAAAAATTCCTAAACTTCCTTCAGCTCTCTCATAGCTCTTACGCCGTCAAAAACCCAGAAACATCATCCTCTTAAAACATTATAGAACATTTTTGGTGGTCAAAAAAAAAAAAAAAAAAAAAAAATATATAACTTAATATATATAATATATATAACTATATATATATATACTTAGATATAAGATATTCTTCTATTATATATTATATATCTTCATATATCATCTTCTATAATATACTTATTATTATATATATAATATATAAGCAAATTAAACCTATTATAAAGTATTTATTATCAAATCTTATCAATAACCTGAATTGTAGGATGGCCCTAAATAAACAAGTCACAAGGCCAACTAATTTTTTTTTTATAAGCTCTATCAGGGAAATTTTAAACTGTGGGGAGAGGCTCGTAAGTTTTTCTTTCTTAACTTAAATCGATTTTCATTTTTTTAACGGCTTCGAGTAAGCTAATAGGTCCTGTGATTTTTTTTTTTTTTTTAGGGTACTGAAAAAATGGGATTTTAACCAGACATTAACAGAATGTCACTTTGATTTTTTAGTATAATTGCTTCCTGAGATATATGATATCAACCTCTTAAAACCATTTGTGTGAATACCTCACTTTGACCAAAGATTTAGACCATACCATCAAAACTAGTATTGTGCCTGTTGCATACCCTTCCTTACTTTGTAGTATGAAATCATCTAATTTCGAAAGGGAAAATACAATATCTCCTCGCAATATCCG
>JABUQX010138145.1:15000-26505 GCA_015478945.1 Trachelipus rathkii | reverse complement strand
GTTTGAAGTTGGTTAATATATGAAGTGAATTCATTTTGGTAGAAAGGTGGAGCATATACGGAGGCTCGAAGAAATGAGAGAAAGTTACTTATTTTTTGTTGCGTGTATGAGAGAAAACCAGTGTGATAATGGGTTAGAAGTGGTTTCTTTATATTGCGTACTGTAGATTGTGTTATTATGCCATGAGATAAGGTTGTCTAAAAAGAGAGGGTTTATTGGAAGAGATTAACTAATCGTGAATTTTATCGTTGGGTATGAGGTTGTTGAACTATTTAAGATGTGGTGGGGTGTACTATTTTGGGGATGCAGCGGTTAAAAATGTGCATCAACATACCTATACCAGATGATGTGAATAAAGTAGGAAGAGGGAAAATGTAATATAGTTCAAAAAGTTCATGAATATTGGCGAGTGTAGTGTTGAGAGAGGTGAACCATACTTAAACCCTGAGTTTTGTTGTAATATTAGGATTTAAAATGAAGAAGTTATTTCGAGTTCTAAATGATCATTTTTTTAAAATAGGGAATGGGATGAGATAGAGTGGGGATGTTTTTTTCCTTATTGTATCGTTCGTTAAAAGATTGAGAGTAAGAGGGTGACCGACAGGATGTGAATAAGAAGAAATACTCGAAGCTATGTAAGTGTGTTTTTTATTAGAGCTTTTTTTGTGAAAATAAGTGTTGTGTTTTTGTGAGGTATGTGTTGTGGGTGTATGGATTTTGTGCACATATTACGGGGTACAAAAGTAGTGAGAAGGTTTTTTAATTATTTGTTTTATTCACCTCCCATATACTAAAGTTATATTCTGCAAATCATTAGACTTAATTATGTTATTGTTAAGACTATTAGAGTAGGTTAGGTTTAGGGTATGTTGTGTTAGGTTAGATTTGTTAGTTTAAGGTAGAGTAGGCTATATTTAAGTTAGTTTAGGTTAGGCTTGGGATAGGTTAGGTTTAGGGTATGTTGTGTTAGGTTAGGTTTGTTAGTTTAAGTTAGATTTATAAATCTCATTTGGTATATGTATAAGAGTATTTTATTTAACATTGTAGTATATGGTATATTGGAGTAGTTGGTAGTGGTATACTATAGTCATTTGTATTGGTATACTATATTTTTTTTGTAACAGTTAAGTGGTATTGGGATACTGTGTAGATTTATTTTTGTATTTCATAAAGTGGGATTAGGTTATCTGGTATAATCTGCGTATTCGTGTATACCTATTGGGGAATATTTAAAAGTAATTATTATAAAATTTGTGATAAATATAATTGATGAGGACCGTTTTTTGTAGTAAATTTAAGGTGTATGTGTTTGTCATTGTTATTCCCTCTATTTATCCTGGAAGGCAGCCTCACTCCTTCTTGATTCAAATACTTTCTATTTAATATTGCTATTTTTTTTTTATCTATTATCAACTTTTTTCTATTATGTGCAAGGTTAAGTACTTCTGTGAATTGTTGAAGTGAATTTGGGTAACTTGCGTACCATTGTTGTTGTAATTTTTGGGGGGAAATTTTTTTGTGACACTTTTTGAAAGCTAGTTTATTTCGGACTTTACTTGTCCTAATCTTGTTGAAAGTATATGGTTTGGTAGGATATCGGTAAAGGTTCATTGTGTTGTGCTTTAATTTTTTTGGTTATCAAAGTTCTTGGAATTACGTAGATTGAGGTGTGGAGGCCACTTTTGATAAATGCTTAACTGTTCCTTGGTATATTTGCGTTCACCGTGATTAGATTATAGTGAAACAAATGGTAAACGGCAAATAAAAAAAAGGAACCAGTTGTGTGAGAGGATTGTTTTATCAAAAAAGCGCCTTCAAAAACAATTAAGTAAGTTCCAAAGAACTTTGATACGCAAAACAATTAAAAGAACAACAGAATGAACCCGTGGAGGGCCGGGTAGCAAAAACATCATATCTTATCAACTAAGATTAGACACCCCCTGATAAATAGCGAAAAAAAAAAGCTTTCAAAAAAGGTCACAAAAGTTTAAAATTCTCAAACAACGGAGTATGGTGGAGTTCGCTAAGTTCCCAAATTCCCTCAACAATTCACAGAGTACTGTACCTTTGCACATAGACTAGAAAAAAGTTGGATAATAGGAATAAAGTAAATATGGTGGGCGTGAATCTTTGAGGATATTGTAAGGAAATTGGCGTGGGGGAAAAAAAAGTATTCGATGGACAGTGCATGGACGGATAAAAATTCAACTTCCGAAATAATAATAAAACAACTCAAATTAATCTAGACAAATATGAAAGTATCCTTTTAGGCTACGGACTCTCGTTTCGCCCTAGAACAAGAGGATCCGATAAACCAATTTATGTTTAACCTTTTTTGGAAGAAGATGGAAAAATACCAGATAAAGACACACGGTGGCAACAGATTTACCCAAGGTTTTTCTGGACTGCGGAACAGGTGTCAGAGGAGAGTGGTGGGAGCATAAGTTGGACGTAAGTTCCTTGATTATTTTATAAAGCACTGTTCATCGAATCACAAAAAATAATGATATTAATAGAACTCGCTCGGATAAAGCAATAACGGAGGGGTTGGGATACGTTATATTAGTTCAGTATTTAAAAATGAAATGCAGTGGAGTTGATTGTCAGATAATAATAACCTAGTCTCCACTTAACAAAAAAACCTTATTCGGCGAACTCACAAGCCCAATTACAGAAGCTTAAAAAAATTTTCTCTCACAATACCCAAGTTACAAGAATCATTAATAATCAATTTGTACCAAGAAGTGTGATCACAGTTTACGTATACCTAATTTACAAGAACAAACACACCCCTACGTCCAATCATGCTCTAACACAGGACTCTGTAACTTATAAAACTGATCACAATTGGTTTCTAAACCACTATCACCACGAATATAACAAAGGGCAATCAACACACACCTAAAAAATTCGTGAGCTGGACGTTCATCAAAAAACAAAAAACATAATCCAAATTACCACACAACTTCATAGCTGTCGATGATTTTCTTTATTCACATGTCCCTGTGGGGGTGTGTGTGGTGGGGGAGTCGGGGGGCTGGGGTACCGTCCTGTACTGGCTCAATCTATTTCTAGAACAGATACATTAAAGGAAAAAAACATCACTCTATCTCATCCCTTCCCTATTTTAAAAAAATTGATACATTTAACTCTAGAACATAACTTCTTACATTTTAACTCTAAATATTACAAACAAAACTCAGGGTTAAGTATGGGTTCACCTCTCTCACCTACACTCGCCAATATTTTCATGGAACTTTTTTGACTATATTAATTGTCCCTCTTCCTACTTTCGGGGGGAATACGATCATCTGTATAAGATTGAGGATCATTGTTACTGCAATCCGCACAGAAATAGTAACCCGCACAAATCTTGAAATAGGGATCAACAACCTCATACCCAACAGAAAATTCACATGGTAGAAGTTCGTTCTTCCGTAAGTAGACACCCCCCTTTTTTTAGAACTGCTTCTCTCATGGGGCATATAACACAATCTACAGTACACAATATACAGAAAACCCCATCGTAAACCCCAATTAATCACACTTGGGTTTTCTTCTCATACGAGCGCAACACAAAAATAAGTATACTTTCTCTCGTATTTACTTCGAGCACTCCGGTATATGCATCCCCGACTTTCTACAAAGATGAAAATAACTCATATTATTCCAACTTCAAAAACTTTCATACCCTCTTCATATCATTAATAAATCCCTCAACAAAGCAAAAAAGAAATATTATAACCCAGAACAAAAAAACAACACATCTCCAAAAATCTTACCTCCCCCTCCCCAAACACACCGGTATAAACACAAAAGACATTGTTTTACCAAACAACGAATTCTGATGTAAACGAGGAGCGAGCCATCAGAAGAGGATGATTGCGCGAGACAGAGAAACATTGAGAAAAAAACGTGAGCCCAGATGGACATAGTATACCAATGTCCATGCCAAAAAATTGTGGATGGTTTACGGTGGTGAAACTATGATGTTGATAGAGGAACTAGACAACGTAGTCGGGTAGTGACTTGGCAGGAGAAGGACGAAGAGAAATTCGGGCTTCAGGCTGGCTGCAGTAGAACAGTCCGCAAATCAATATAGTCGAGCGGTAGAAAGAAACAGACACCAATGAAGGTATTATATGAAAAGACCAAGCAAAAAAGAAGATGTGAGTTGAATGCGCATGACTGGATAAGAGAAAGTACAGAAAATGTTTACAGACGAAGCAGGAAGGCGAGGAGTAAAAATTAGACTATATCCAAAATGCATTAATGAGTATGACAAAATACTATAAAAACTGAACAGATAAATACAACCCAAAAATTAAATTTCTGGAAAATTAACATCAAAGAATTGGACTCGACAAAGAGATCATACTTACTTGAAGAAGGTTCCATTAACAAATCGGGAACGCTGAGAACTTAACTGAATAACTGAAACTAAGTCACACTGAGTTGATTTAATAAAAATAAACTATCTCGTGTGGTTGATATAACTAAAGGGCAATTGTATAGAATATATATATATATATATATCTAATTATATAACTATATATTAATATAAATATATAGTATATTATATATATTTATATATTATATATCAATATTAACTATATATATATATATATATATATAAAATATATATATATATACATATATATATTAATAAATATATAAATAATAATTATTATATTATATATATATATAAAGAAATATATATATATATGTAATATATATAATAATAATATATATATTATATATATAATAGTTAGTAGTATATATATATATATATATACTATATATATATATTAATTATATATATATATATATATATCTATATAATTAATATTACTTATTATATAAGTTGCGTAGACTTCAGGGCAAGGTTAACGCATTATTTAAGCGACAAATGTTTTAGATGGCTTGGGTCTCTAAATTTACAATTAATCAAAGCAAATTAAGGATATATAATAATAGAAATAAGGAATCATATTTGTGATTCGTTAAATTCTCAGTTAATGCTGTTGAAAGCATAAAGGAAATCTCATAATTAAATGGATGTTCTGATTAGACACGAAATGGATGATGCAGAAGAATGAAGAAAGTCCTGAGAGGATGTTTATTGCTGCGAAAATATCCGGCGTCTTGTGTATTATTCAATACTCTTCACATCATGTGAAGTACACCACCTTAGATACAGTAATGGTATACAGCGGCAGTGTAACTACGAACGAGTTGAGATTCTATGTCGGAGTTTTATTTTAATAGGAATAAGAATAAGAAAGACTTTTCCCATACATAAAAGACAAAACTACATGAATGGACGAAACAAGTATGGTCTAAAGTAATGATAGACTGTTACGATCTAGAGAAATTTTCAAAGCATTTGTTGAAGCTTTAGAGGCCTAAATAATTAAGATATTAAAGGCATCTTCAAAAAGGCAATCTTTTGAAATCTGGAGAGAAAGCGGATTTGTTATAAGTATTTATGACTCAAGTTTATTCTCCTTCACTAGTCCATTATTACTACATTTCGATCTCCTAATTTTGAGAGCAATAGTCTTAAATCATATTGAAAATGTGCATATTTGTTTTGAAAAAAATTTTTTTTTAAGAAAACATCGATAAACATTGTAAACATTTTGGAAGTTGCAACAAAGCTTCTGCTTTCTGGATTAATAAGAAGTGAGAGCCTTATGTGAGAATGCAATGTAAAAGAAAAAGCATACGCAATTAAATCTTCTTTTCGATTGATTTTTTCAAACCAGTTAAAGAACATGTTCGTGAGCCTATAAATTCACTCATTCCATCAATATCTATAAAAATTTCGAATTGTTGTAAACAAATATTGATCTGTAAAATCACAATTAGGATTGAAGGCTTCTATCATTTACCTCACTCAAAACGTACATTAAAAAAAAGATATTTGTCTCCTCTGAAAAGGCTGAAATCGATTACTTTTCAGTTCTACAGTAAAGAAAGGTGGTAATGATTGGCTAAGAGTGCTCATCACAGCTGCATAAGTATAAGAGAAGAAAATATCAATTATTTCTATGTTAAGATATCAAGCGAAGAGATTAATCTTTTTGTAAAATATTATATATATATTTATATATAGTATATAGTATATATACTTATATAAAGTATATATTAATATATATATTATTATGTATATAATAGATATAATATTATATATATATATAATTAAAATATATATAATTATATATATATATATATATGATATATATATATATATATATTAGATATATATTTATATTATATATTTTGTTATATATATTATTATATATTATATATAATATTATATAGTATATAGATATATAAATTTATATAATTGTTAATATATAAATATTTAAAATATTATATATATAATAATATATATATATATATATATTGTCGTGCTTGTGATTCATATGCGTTGTATTTTTGCCAAAAACTTCTTAAATTAGTTCCGGAAGTAAAGCACAGCTTCAAATTCCTGGTAAATCAAAGCGGATGAAAAGTTTATAGTATTTAAATTTGCTGGATCGTACGCATTTATAATCAGCAATTCTGTCATTAAAATAAAGAAAAAACGTTTGCCATTTCCAACCTTCCGGCACAAGGGTAAATTATGTGACGTCCCGGAAGAGGCACATAGCACATATAAGTCGATTTTTAACATGTAGATTATAAGAGCACCAGAAATGGAGAGATAGATAACGAGACGAGAGAGAGACTGCGAGGAATAAGAGAGAGAGAGACGAGAGAAGAAAGAGAGATAGAGAGATGCTAAGAATACCTCAAGCTAAGTAACATGTATATTCAATTACATCGCTTAATTTTATATTTCATCGTCGGATTCCAACAATCCATCTTCGTGAACTAATAATAAAAACAACGAAGGAAAAAGAACATTAATCAATTATCGAAAAGATATCAAAGTAATATACCATTTAAATTAATAGATCTACAAAAAATTCAAATTATCAAAGCACATGCACACACTCCACAGATCACAAATATACGAGATGCAACTATAGAATGATAATTAACAGAATTGGGAGTAAAGTATGAAATATTACCGTAAAATGAATACACAAAATAATAAAAAGAATAATGTTATTACAGTAAGTGGTCATACAGGACTTTCAGACAATCAGAGAAGAGACAAAACTAAAGATGGATAAAACAGAATCATTTTAAGTTAATGGTGGGGTTGTTACAGATATTAAGATATAAAATTGTGGTAGAGTAAGCTAATGTGAGTTTTAAAATGGTAACTTCAGTAAGATGGTTTGGTCGATACTTGAAGAGCCATGGTCCTGGTATAGCGGATGTTATCAGGGTACCTGATCGAAAAGCTCTAAGAACTCTATTGTTCGAAATCTGATATATATATAATATAATGAGTATATATAAATAATATATACTAGATACGATAGTATATATATAAATATAAAAATTATATATATATACAATATAATATATATATATATATGTATAATTATACTATAGATATATTATATATATATATTATTCTATAAATATAGTATATATATATATAATATATAATATATATATATAAATCATAATATAGCTCACGGAGTCTTTGATCATGAAAAGGATACTCACCTTTATATGAATATATAATTAATGATGATACTAGACATAAACACCAGATATATATATAATATATATATAGGTGCGGTGTGTGAGGTATTGTTGTGGGATGGGGTGGGTGGTGGATGGAAAAAGGAAAAAGTGATCGTAGAATGTTCCGAAATCAGATATTAAGCATATAGATACAGTCAATATGTATTTTTATACAGGCTGAGGGTAACCGAAAGGCTGCAAAGTGCATCTCGTATCTCGCCAGATTCAGTCGCTCGATCTCTCCTGGTGCGCTCTTCTCTCTTCTCTCCTCGCGTTCCTCTCGCCTCTTCTCTCAGCGCTACTCTCTCTCGGGCCATCGACGTAACAATAAATCAATATTTATTGCCTCGCCCGGACGTCAATAATCTACCCGGTGTGTGGGAATGTGGAATGCAAACGTTTTCGTTTATTATGCGAACAGAATGTGATAGGGCGTACGATCCAGCAATTTAAATAACATAGTAAACTTTTCAGTCCCTTGATCTTACGCAGAAATATGAGCGTGCATTTATTTGCCGGAAACTAAATTTGAAAGTTTGCAATATACACGGAATGCATCACAAGCAACAATTTAGTATGTAAATTAAATTATTACTATATATAATAAGCAAAAATAATATATATAATAATATTATATAATTATATATATATTATATATATTAAATAATATTAATAATATAAAATGAAATATATAGATATACATTTATAATATAATAATATAATATTATATATATAAATATAGATATATATTATTATATATATATAATATATATATAAATATTATAATTATGATTATAATTAGAATTTAAGTTTAATAATATATATAAAAATATAGATACAATAAAATAATCGTCGCGTTATTCAACAAAAAGTTATCTTTAATCAGCTCTGGGGATTGACCTCATTAACCTCTTTTTTGTTTTCTCTGTTATAACGCTTTCTTCTGGAGAACGAAATTGATCAGCCTTTCAGACAATATCTGGTTGATTTACTTTGAGGATATAATATGAAACTTCGCCTATTATTTTACAATCAAGACAAAGTTGTCCATTGTTATGAGGATTACGAGCATTTGCCGACGGCGAAGTGGTGTTTGATTGCATTCAAAAAAAGACACAGGCGTTTATTACATGTGTGCCATAAGCATTCCTTCGTACAGAGCAAAACAACGTTTGGCAACTTCGGGAAGAGGGAAGTTTGGTATCGGGGGAGGTTTGACTTAAAAGTGTCAAGATAGCACATTTCAATATGAACAAGTCCTCTGCATTGAGTGGGACTGAAAATAAAAGGAGATGAAGGAGAAACTATCGAAAACAGACAAGCCTTCGTTGCTCCAATTGTCAAAAATGCTGTGTAAAGGATCAGTAGCCAGCACGTATCAACAATGCTGGAATTCTCTTGACTACACTTTCTACACCATACTTCCATCAGGTAGTTCGTGCCCCTTGATTTATTGTATGGGAAATGCCAGTGCCTAGTTGGAGCCGCTGCCCCAGGCATGCAGCAAGTAGACAGTACGAAAGATACCTTCACATGGATGTAGGGTATGATATACCCCAACGCCGATATTTTTCGACAGCATAAACACCTCCACTCCTTCTACCTTCTCATAATCATTTCTGTCTAATCAGAAATCACCATTTATTCGATGATTCTCCTTTAAGCTTCAACAGCCACTTAACCTGATGAAATCTTACGAATCACAATATATCCTATTCTATTTAACCCTAATTCTTTGAATTAATTGAATTAGAACCAAGCCATCAAACATTGATCGCTTTAAATAAATGTATTAACCCCTGCCCTGAGGTCTACAACAATATATATATATATAATATTATATAAGATAATAATTATATATATTATAAATATATATATAATATATAATAATATATTATATCATTATAAATTATAATATATAATATAATATATATATTAATATATATTTTATATTTATAATTATATATATATTTATATTATATTAATTATAATATTTATTATATAATAATTATGATATATAATTAAAGTAAGACATAAACTAAGTTTATATATATTAA
This sequence comes from Trachelipus rathkii, assembly GCA_015478945.1. Lineage (NCBI taxonomy): Eukaryota > Metazoa > Arthropoda > Malacostraca > Isopoda > Trachelipodidae > Trachelipus > Trachelipus rathkii. Next base: position 16,795 of record JABUQX010138145.1, on the reverse strand, counting down.
TAATTATATATCATACGGTTTATAATATCTAAGCTGCATTTTTTAGTTCTGAAACACACACACATATTTGAAATACACAGAAAACAAATACAAAATAATCAGCTTCGTTCCTTTCATCTGAACCTTCTTCAAGTAAGTATGATCTCTTTGTCGAGTCTGAGAATTCTTTGATGTTAATTTAAGAAATTTAATTTGTGTTTAATACTTTCAGTTTTAAGTACATACTCATATGCATTTTGAATAGTCTATTTAGCTTCGCCTTTGTTTAATTATTTACGTACTCAACTAATCTTTGATTCTTTATAGTATTAAATGTTGTTTTTCTTTCTATGTCGATACTATGATTTGCGGATGTTCTATGGACAGTGAGAGCCAATAATGGCGCCTGGTAAAATCATTAGTTTCACCAACATAAACCAAATCCAAATGATAAAAGATGGATTTACAATGCTAGCAATGATTCTTTGAATGGTAGAGTATCAATAATGTAAGTATGTTGGTTTTCGTAATGTTTTTGGTTTATACCGGTGTGGATTGGAAAGGTAAGATTTTTGAATGGGTTGTTTTTTGTTTCTGGGTTCAGAACGCTCACTTTGCTTCTTGCATTTGCCAATAAGAGTACATGTGGAAAGGAAAAATAATATGGATAGGAGAAAAATGATGAAAGTGGTGGGATATTACTTGCGTAGGACGTAAGCCAGTAATAACGGTCGAAGAGAAAAGTAGTGTTTATTTGAAGTATATGAGGTGCGATTACTATTTTAAATGTGGTTCTTACTTTTGTGCCATGACATGTCCATCAAACCAGACCATGATTATAAGAAAAATAAAGTGCAAAAAGTTCCATGCAATAAGCGAGTACGACGAGACGGTAACCCATACTTACCCCTGGGTGAAATTGAGTTAATAAAGGACACGCATTGTCTAAAAAGATTATTTTGAGAAGAGAAAGTAGCCGGTCCTAAAAATGTAGAGCACAATCGTTCTTGAATGAAAGAATACATCGAGTATGAAGTGTGTGTGTATTTGGATTAATGTTTTTTAACTGTTATCCTTTTTGAATGAATGTGCTCGAATTGGTGTGTATATTGTGTTTATAGTGGTGATGTGTGTTAGAAACCATTGGAATATAAACATGATCGGTGTTAGAATATTGACGTTAGGGGGTTGTGTGCTTTATACCGTAGGATACTGAAAACTATTATTGTTGTATGTGATTAATGTTCTGAATGTGATTGTGAGAAATTTTGTGAAGCTTACTGAAATTTGGTCTTGTGAGCCAGATAGGTTTTTTGTTAGTGCGAATAAGTATTTATTATCTGACAATAACCTCACTGCATATAGAAAAGACTTTGATAACTAATTATAAGTATTTAACTGTAGTTGCCTATATCGCAGCGAGTATTACGATATATTGCTAAGTGTGATATGAGGCGATAATAGAACGACTTACGTCATTTAATTCTGTGATTTTCGCAAAAAAAACCTAGAAAATCTGCCGTGAGGTCTGTACCCTATCAATCTTTCAAAGTAAACTATGTGGTATCGGAGATCCTTCCTGAGTAGTAAGATCGGTGATGCACCAGCCGTGCTTCATGATTTATTTTATTTTAGTTAGAGTTGTAAATTTATTTTCATGTTTGAAATTTTCCATTGGAATACATCGAATATGTATTTTTTTCTATAACTATATTTAATGTGAATGCTATTTTTCTTTTGAGACAACCTTTTATATGTGGAAGGATAGGAGAATTCATGTTCTGATTTTATATTGATATTCTATTTTCTTCTCCTC
>JABUQX010138145.1:5000-10000 GCA_015478945.1 Trachelipus rathkii | reverse complement strand
TTTGAACATTATGTCAGCGTATTGTGAATATATATGAAGTATAAATTGTGCAGATATATAATAATATATATATATATATATAATATATATATTATATATATATATATATATAAATATATAAGATATATAATAGAATAATATATATATAAATATATATATATATATAATAATATAAAATATACTATAAGAGATGCTTGAAGTTTGTTCCAAATTATAAAAAATAACTCACCATAAATGTGTGGTCACTTTCAGACTCTGTTCCATCACCTTCAGTGCCTTAATGTTTACAAGTAATATTCGCTCCAATATTACACTTTATTTCCTCCAGTATCCTGCTCTTGGCAGCTTCGTCTTAACCTACGTACCACTCCGAGTTTTAAGTGAGGATGCAGAGCTGTGCCATAAGCCAAATTCAAAATCTATCAAAGATCTGCTAAACCTCGTCAAAGCCCGTTCTTTCCCTTGTTGTGCCTTGGTTGTAAACAATAGTGACAAGGTTTGCATAGTTATATATTTTTCCACCTTCTGCGTGCATTTCCGATCTTGTCCTTGAGGAGGAAGAGATTAGGCAATAGGACTCCCGCGTACGCATTCTTCTGTCCTGCAACATATCAGGCCTAACAGCAATAGGCGCCATTATTTCGATGTAAACTCCGCAATTACCTCCTTATCACCTTTACTATAAGTAGTGGAAGACAAGGCTTTTGCTCCACACAATGTGTTAATTTGTTGTCATGCGACCACCAAGTTCTTAAAACAGGTCTTTTAAATGAATCGTTAGAGGAGTTCCAGCGAGTAACACTTGTGTTTTAGCATTTGTTCCCAACGTCCTTCTTAATCTCGCAGCAGTTGAGTTTCCTTTTTGGGCAGTTCCAACAATTCCTGGCTTTGGTAGGTCTTATTAAATGGATCCTTTTCACCAGAGGACCAGCGAGGAACCATTTGAAACATCCTTAGTAGCTAAGATGTTTAATGTGTAGGAAAAGCAACGGCGATGTTCAGTTAGCAAGGCATCATGTTCTCAAGCAGATGTTATCTTAGCGGAGAGTTTGTCGTGCAGAACCTCTGTGCAACTAATTTGCTCCATCTCTCACGCGCAACCACTATCTCGTGGCAATCGGGTGCCTGTTCTGCTTCCTCTTCGGTTCACCCGGGGTCTCGCATGAGCATCCACCCAAAAGGGCTGCACAGAAAATTTGCATCATGTATCTGTTGAATGCAGATACCTGAAGATCAAATTTTTAATTAGTGTTTCCTATTAATTTGGAGTTATGTAATTTTTTTCAGCATTACGGTAATTATCTCATACTGATTTTTATGACCTTATGCTCAATGCCAAATTTTTTATGAATATCCTCAATATTTTGACTAGGACTTGCTGGGTCTGAGAACAGATAACTTCTCTACATGGCAAGGACGAGACTTCTATCTCTTCAAGAGTATTCATATTAATCATAACCGTCATCCCCTAAAAAGACTCCTTTGTTTTCCCAGTCCAGCTGTCTGCGTGTGGCCACATAACTGACCTTTATGATTATGTTTAAATCAGCCTTCCTTATTATGCATGACAACAAGATCCCTTATCACTTTCTTCAGAGAGATAGGGGAAGATCGAGTTCAGGTAGGACAGGAATTCGACAAAGAACTCAACTCCACAATGTGAATAGGCCAAATGTCGATAACAGAAATCTAGAAGCAAAAAATATTTGATGAGAAATGATATAAATGACAAAGAAACTGGTATTTAAATTTCGAAAATTTTTGTATGGACTGTATTCTGTTAGATTTAATCTGTTAATCTGGACACCATTTATGGTTAACCTGTAGTTAAAATAAAACCCTTACCGTAGTTATAAAGCAACTACGAGCTCTCTTCTGTTTGAAATATTTCGATCATAACTGAAGAAGGATTGTCTGACGCCTTTGCTGGGGGCCTCACTGCTGTGAGGCGAGCTCCGGCCCTGCTTTGACCCTCCTTCAATTGCATACACAGATCCTTGTGCAAAGAAGGATGTTCTAAAAAAAAGTTACAAAACTGAAATCCTTATCCATTTAAATAAGATGTGAAATATTTTATATGTTGAATTCTAAAATACTGCAGCAATAAAATCGGTATAAAAAGATCGGGTAAATTGATAACAGAGAAAAGAAAGCTGGCACGGAAGGAGGGAGTCAAGCCAAAAAAGCTGAAAGGTTTTTTTTTTTGTTGTTTTTACATTGGAGCATTCAATCTTTCTTGTACATCACTCTATTGCCCACATGCACTCCTTCTTGCTCTGTGACAAGACGCCGAAAATACTTGAATAAGATGGGTCCATAGGTCTCCAAGTCAGCTTGCTGCATTTCATGGGGAGTACAGGCATCACCATTTCAATGATTTCGAAGAGTTTACCACTCGACGACTTCACCGTTTGCAATTCTTTTTCTCTTTAAGCACATAATCATTTCTGCTTTATTCAAATTTACACCGACAAACTATCTCGAAAGAGAGGTAAGCACAATCACAAGTATAGCCAATAACCGTTAGTAATTATTCGGCAATTTATTACTACTGAAAATAATAAAAATTACGAATTATCAATGTTCGATGATACCATCAAGTAACCATAAATACATTTAACGACATATAAACTAATAACGTGAATAAATCCTATCACATAAACATGAATTTTAATATCACAATACATATTAATAATATTTTATACATTAAAATAGTATCTTTAATTAATGGATTAATAAAATTCTCATCATTAATAAATAATTTACATGTCAAGAATAATAAATATAAATACGGATGATTAATAAATAATAATGTGATTCGAAAGTAAATATTTCAAAATATCTCAATATCACTTAGATAAATTGCAATTGTATACGATAACTAAAATCCAAAAATCAATCGAGATTACATAGATAATAAATAAGAGATTAGATATACAGCTTTATGATTTGAATAATAAATAACAGATAACGTTAAAAAACAATAAACTATAGATAATAAATAATTATTATTATTATTATTGAGAATTTCAAATTACTCTCGTTTTTCGTGATAGTTTGACTGTTACACATTTTTATATGTAAATTATATTTATTTGAGCTTTGAATGATATTCTGTTTTTAATATCTTTTAAATGTAGTCGTTCTACGTAGAATATTAAAAATAATATATTCGTAGAGGATATAATTTAGGAGAAGTTTTATTGCTATTGAATGAAATATAGTGTATTATTTCTTATGCTCCAGATGAAGGCGTTACTGTGAACCGTTTTCGTTCTCCCTATATATTATTCCCCTTTTCTATATATTCGATACTTCTTATAGTATTACGTTTCTATTATACATCGAGATTCGACTCCCATCTTTTGCCTAGCGATTATTCTTCTTATCTAATTATAATGTTGGAGAAAAGTCGTAAATCCTGTAAAATCATTTTCGTCTTTCCTCCTTTTATGGTTATTAATTTTAGTTGTTCTTTTTTCTTCCAATAATAATTATTTTTGTTTTTTTTTAAGGGTTTCACTCGGTTCCTTTTCTACTCTTTTGAAGATAATTTCTTAAAAAAGAAAGTAAAAATTATGAAGAAACTTTTCACTTCAAAAAACAAAAGCCTCATTAAATTTTCATATTTAGATAATAAAGAAAAAAAAGAAATGATAAACTTGAAATAAGGTAAAAACAATAAACGATTCAAAACTTCATTATTTTTCATGGATCGATTTTCATTCAAGGAAATTTAAGAAAAAAATAAATAAAATGCACTTTTTTTAAAAAAATAAACAATATTTAGAAAACGATTTCAATCGTCAGCAAAATGACTGCTTACAGGATTTGCAATTACACAAACCATGAACGATAAATTATATTAACTTTACGGTTCTCTCCCATCACCATCTTCATCTCTAACTCCACCGTGATCTTCAACACCGTCTCGGACTCCATCTCCTTCGCTATTTCTAGTTTAATCTCTGACTCGATATCTTGGATTCTTTAGCTTATTAATAGACTTCTTTCTAATATCAGGTTTCAAATATTTTTACATAAAAAACCTCAAGTTCTGATTCAGACTTCAGCTCAACATTTTCGGCACAGACACACGTACAAACAGACAGACACATAATAAGAATCAAGAAAAGACAAAGGATCAAATATTAAAACAAAACACAAATCGAATATTGATAAAGCGAAAAAAAAAAAAAAAATAATTAAACTACAAACGTCAAGCTCAAATAATATAAAAGAGAGAGAGAGAGAGAGAGAGAGAGAGAGAGAGAGAGAGAAGTAAAAAAAAGTTGCAAATATTTCAACATAGTTTGTACAAGTGGATTAAAAGATTAATATTTTAAAGAAGATTAAAAAATCCTATCTTGTCTTATAAAATCATCAATCTTAAACAGCAGAGCAATTATATTTTGTGTTGTGAAGGTTTAGGGATCGATCATTCCTGTGGATCCTTGGAAACAATTTCGTAGATAACAAGAAAAAAACGCAATAAAATAGATATATAAGTATTAAATAGAAATAAAATACAATTAATTCTTAATTAATAAAATTAATTATTAATTAAAACTTATAAAGTATTTTATAAAAATATAAAAATTAAATAATAACTAAAATGTACAAATTAACTTAATTAATAAATTTAGGTATTAAAAAAAATTAATTGTTGAGTAATGATTAAGTATTAATTAAAAGGTAAGGAGCAATTTATTAACTATTAATATTTAAAGATTAATTAATAAACTAATTTAAAAAAATAAATCAAATATATTTATTAATAGTAAATTTAATTTAATAAATTAACTAAATAAAATTAATTGTTGATTAATAATTAATTATTAATTGAAGTACTAATAATAAGGTATCAGTAATTAAGTATTAATTAAAACGCATAAATTATAATCACTAAAACCTTTTACAAGATACAATGCATTACATATCTCTCTCTCTCTCTCTCTCTCTCTCTCTCTCTCTCTCTCTCTCTCTCTCTCTCTCTCTCT
>JABUQX010138144.1:7500-15000 GCA_015478945.1 Trachelipus rathkii | reverse complement strand
TGAAATCATTCGAAAAATGTTTGACATTAATATATCGTCTTTGCCGGCTCACCAAAGTCAAGTGAAAACATTTTACGGTCTATTTACAGAAATTGAAATGGCTATATGATGTGGAAAGTTTCAAATTGAACCATTAAATATTGACCCTCAACTGGATGTCAGTTTTGAGATCAATGGCCTCATAGGAGTTATTCATAATATATCACAAAAGGAATATGTTATTGCTGACAGTCATTTCAATGGTAGACATGGCGACAGAGTGTCGAATATATTAAGGTTATTTGGAATAGATGCTATACATATATTAAAACATATGAAAATAGTGAAGTGTCTTCTTAGCTGTGTCCTTGAAACGTGTCATTTACTCCCATTCATGCCTGTTAAATCTTATTCAACACCATCTCAGGAAGGACTAATCTTTGGGAGAGACCCTCCATCAGGAAAACCTGTCAACAGATTTTGACGTAATAAAATAGTTCCCATGCGATTAAATATTAAAAAATGCGCCAGAAACATCCCTAAGTAAATAATCATTTTAGTAATAGAAACTACTCCATCTTATTTTGATCCGCTCGTGCACACTCGCACGGAGTCTAATTTAGACTTGGACCTGGAGAGTCTATATAAATTAATATCTACGCATTAATGAAGAGGGTGAAGAAGGTTATATAGATGAACATTTTTATTAAAATGTTTCATGAAGGGATAGTTTCATGACGGAAAATACTACGTTGAGCTTCCATGGTTTCAAAATATTCTTTAGCATGTCCCGTCTAATCACCACATTGCTCTTGCAACAATGCAAAGAATCAGGAAGAATCTTACTGCTCAATGATTAGCAAAAAGGTATGGGGACATATTCAGAAATTATACAAAATGCTTTATCAAGCCTGTGGAGGTACAGCCGAAAGATTTCCACAAGTTCATCTGGATTTCTCACAGACCAGTTTTAAAGTAGGCGCCACAGATCAGGACAAAAATTAGGCCTTTAGTTATCTGTAATTTAAAGATCGAAGATAATTCGTCTTTAAATCAGGCTTTATATATAACTTAAATGCCTTTCTTTTCAAATTATTAATCGCTTTCTGAAACAAACAGGTATATTGTCTTGTCTGATATATCTAAAGCTTACCTCCAAATTCGACTAAAACAAGAAGAGAACCGAAATCGATTTTTTTTGGGGGGGTAGAAGATGATAAGTTAATCACTTATCGTTATTTCACCATAATGTTAGGGGTCAACCACTACATATTGGGTACTACGAATCAGCATCATGCCAAGAAGTACCCCCACAATCTTTGTACCTCTCTCTTTTAAAATAATTTTTTCGTCGACAATTTTACATATTCTTCTTCATCTGTTGAGAAACTGAAAGATATTTATGAAAGAAAGATATTTAATTCTCCTGAACTCAAGAAATTACTCTAAAAGGAAGGTAAATTAGTCTCACATCAGTGTAATGAGGAATAGGTGTTGGGATACCTATATAACATCAGTCTAGACACTCCGAGCTCAAGTGATTTTTTCTCTTGGAGATGTCACCACAAAATGACACCTCCTGTCGATAATCTCTTAAGATTTTTGAACTATTTTTTTTATAACTTCCTGTTACCATTAAAAGACGTTTTCTTTTGAAGAAATCCTCTGAGGTTGAGATTTTGTGGGATAGTCGCCCCTAAGGTTAAGGATCAGTGGAAGAAACTGAGTAAAGACCTTAATTCTATAAGGAAATTTCTTTAATAAGATTATCATTGGAGGCTAGTGACTCCAATTTAATTATTAACATTTTCTGTGAGGAAAGTTCTGTCACATGGATTTGCTAGTTTTGTTTCATTTGAATCTGAAGGTCTAAATATTGTACGGGCAAAGGGTAAATAAGCACCTACAAAAGGAAAAACATTTCCCTGCCTGGAACTTTTATCAGTATTTCTGACACAAATAGACTGTCAAATAGACTACTAAGTAGTCTATTTGGATTTAAATTTAAAGAACTGAATATTTTTACAGATTCCCAGATAACCTTTCATTAGGTTCATAATAAAGGTATGAAAACGAAATAAATATTCGTAAAAAATTGCGTAGAGGATATTCATAAGATGGGTTTCGATCTTAAAGGAAAATATTCTTTGAGTCAAAACTTTCTATAAGTTAAAACTGGAAATAATCCTGCTGATATTATGACAAGAGGAATATCAATTAAATAATTTCAAAAAATCTTGTTCTTTTGGACAATTGGACCAAAGTGGCCCTCGTTGAATAACTTTTGTTGGCCATCAACTGAACTAGAAACAATACCTGTATATGCTGTTATTTGAGGAGAAAAAGAATCTCCAGCGCTTGACGTATCAACATAATCTAATCTGCAAACTATTCATCGAATAGCCGCTTTGCTATTTAATTAAAGAAAGAGTTAAGATTTCAGTTCTACCATTATCTTACGTACCATGCATTATTATGTCGTGTTAGTAATACAACATCAAAATCACTGCCTCATCAGTGCCATTACTTAATCTAAATAATGGTTGGTCAATTATATGTCATTGCTTGTGTGTTAAATTATTGCATCACCCTTATATTTCCAATAAAATACTTACCATTACTTCACCACCTTTTTCGTAGTAACCTAATGAGCTTTATGCAAAAGAAAGGCACATCTGCTATGTATTTTCAGGTAATGATCACTTTCTTGAAAGGATGCGTAGAAGAAATGATCTCTTGTCCACATAAAGTTTAATTAATACCATTAAACTACTCTCTTTATAAATTTTCAATTCTCAAAGTTATTGGAAAATTTGGCCTTACCCAAATTATCATATTCCTACTGCCTGAGAAGCGTCACAATTTCGACTAAGAGGCTTTCTCTGAGATGTAAATCTTAGTATTCTATCTTTCATTTTATTCTTCAAGGGTTAATTTAAGAGTCTTTATTAATCTGAAAAGCCATTCAGATTATCGTTTGAGTATCACTTATAACTATCAGGATTATGATGACAACAAGACGAAAAATACATTTTCTATTTTCATTGCACAGTCCCACGATGCAGCTATTACTATTTAGTTTCATATATCTACATTGACGAACTTATGACATTATATCACTAAATTTCTCTCATTCTCTTTGACAATGAGTTGGCATGGTGGTACTATGAGATTTTTTTTTTTTGCTAAAACACTCTATGGGATGGAATGCATATTGTTCGACATATCCATTGCCATTCTCACAACTGAATTATTCCACTCATCTAATGTAACCCTTGAGTATGCAACCCTTTAAATCTTAATTTCTCCATTTTATTTCAAGATCTTGAATAAATTTCATTTTCGAGAACATTTTTCAATTTGTTAAATATTGATTTCTCTATTTATAAGCTTTTTTTCTTTTATTAAAAACTTCTAATTTATTTTCACTTTCTTTAATGTGAATTATTAAGAAAAAGAAACAATTTTAATCATTTAAAATTTTTTTTAAGCTCTACAGAAGTTACATTATATTGTTTAATATATAATTTTTATATAACAATTTTTTTCATTGTAAAATTATTTCACATTAGATTATGTATTTTAAGTAAGAGTGTGTATTCATGCCTAAAAACAACTATTTTCATATCTTTAAGTCTATTTTTTGTCACTTTCTTTTCTGAGGTTATTTTATCCACTTCCTCATATAATTTATCACTACTTAAACTACTTCAATTATTTTGAATATTTTCCGACATTTTTAGTTATTGTACATCTGTTTCAATGCTTTATTACGACATCGTAATGTACAGTATCAACAGCATATCATAAATCAAAGTGAAGGTCATTGAACAGAGTTTTTCCTTCAAATGTTAAACATGTGCCCCATTCTTTATACGGGACACATCCAGCCGATAATCCAATTCCTCCCAAACATTGGTTAACAGAACCGGCGTAATGGTCGAAATGGCGTGTTCAATTCTACGTTTCAACTCTGGCATATCATTGGGCAGCGGTGGAACGGAGACACGATCTTATATAAATACCCATAGGAAGAAATTGCATGGAGTTAAGTCCGGGGACCGGGGGGGGCAGAGATATATAGAGCTCTGTCGTCTGGACCATTATGACCATTCCAACGACCTGGAAGTACGTCTTTCAATAACGCTCGCACTATGTGATTCCAATGTGGAGTGGCTTCATCTTGCTGCCAAATAAATTTTACCGCTTTATCCTCTAATGATTGTGGAAAGAGCCATTGTTGTAACATATCGTGATAAGCGACCCCTGTTGCAGTTGCTTCTGCGAAAAAAAAGGTCCTTAAACCTGGCGTCGGGATATGGCGCAGAATACGTTAACCTTTGGGGAATCACGTTCGTGTCCTACAAGTTCATGCGGATTTTCATACCCCTAGATACGAACATTATGGGCATTCACCTTACCACTGAGATGAAAGGTGAATTCATCGGTAAACACTACACGATCTAGAAGGTCATCGTCTCGAACTATCACTGCACAGGCAAAGGTAAACCGTAGAGCATAATCGGCGGACTTTAAATCATATACAAACTGCAACCTTTATGCACGCATGTGTGAACGTTTTCTTAACACCTTCCACACCATCGTTTTAGGCACCTGCAGTTCGCTACTTGATCTCCGAACGGATTTCTTAGGACTACGAAGGAACTAGGCCCTGATACGGTCCACATCCTGCACAGTAACTTTGAGCCGTCCTGTACTTTTGTCTTTACAAAGACATCCATTAGTTGCAAATTGCCTATACCTTCGGTGAATGTTTTTGCCACATGAAGGATCACATTGGAACCGTAAACGATGCGAACGTTGAACCGTAATTACAGATTCATACTAAGCAAAATGTAGAACACAGAAAGCTTTACACTCAGGACTCGCCATTGTCAGTATGTTGCGCCACGCACTAGAGAAGGCTACATCTGAACGCACGCATGCGCGTATGTCGACCTATCTGGGACTAGTTCTGGCGCATGCGCATATCCGAAACAATGCGACCTACTCTTCACTTTGTCACTTTGATGTATGATATGCTGTGAATATTGTATATTACGCTGTTATAATAAAGCATTGAAACTATGACATTCTTTTACTGACACCCGGTATATAAATATATATATATATATATATATATATATATATATATATATATATATATATATATATATATATATATATATATATATATATATATATATATATATATATATATATATATATATATATATATATGGATATATATATATTTATTTTAAGCAATACAAAAAATTCCATTCACTTGAAAGTTAATGCTTTGTTCTTCATTTACAAAAAAAAATTCACATATCTAAATTGACAGCATTACCTAATCAGGATTTATTTCATTTGTATGTTTCCTCAAACTTACTGTTCTTTCATATTAATGTACAGTAGGTAAAGAGAACATGTTCTGCTACAGGAAAAATCGCTCTTCAACCCACCAACGGCGTGGCGACATATTTTTAAAACATTTCCTACTCTTTCACAAAACAAGAGTAATCTGGTGATTTACATTCTGTTTTCTTCAACAAATGACCACTATTATCTAAAACTCTACAAACAAATGAAAACAAACCTCTGTGATAGGTGGCAATTTTAGCAAGTTAATCTATTTGCTTTTATGAGGAATCTGCTATTATGGAAATGCGGTGGCTCCAATATTTTATGAGTTTGAATTATAAGGATTGATCATGAAAGAAGTGATGTCTCATTAACCAAACGTTTTGCTTTATCATGTTTCCCAAAACACGAACATACATGCATACGTAACTGTCAAGAGTTCGAATACCGAAAACTATCTAGAAGTAAAGTTTTAAGATTTTGCTTATAGTCTAATATTATGAAGGTACAAAAAGATTTAATTAACAAAAACCTTTCTTCTGCATAATGTGAAAAGATTAATAAGATTAAAACCTTGCTCCTATATAGGCTAGGAACTCAGTTAGTCAACAGCCATTCACATGTATTAAAATATCCGACTGAATACGAATGAAATAACATCACAATAATATAAACATATGTTTCACCAAATGTTCCATGAACAAGTGTGACATATTGATCTAAGCATTATTTATGAGAAAAATGAAAGTAATAAATGAAAATGAATAACTAAATTAATGAAATTATAATAAGAAATTAAAAGAAAGATGCATTCAAATAATTTAGAAATGAAATTCTATTTAAATATAGTCTATATTTAAAAATCAACATAAAATAAGTAACAACCTAAAAGAAAAAAGAAAATTATTATTACAAAGTGGGGATTACGATCTTTCTTCAGTAGTGCATGCAACTGAAATTGTATGTTGTTTTATGCAATTTCCATTAATTATGATTCGAGTTGTGTAAATATGATTCTATTCCATTATGTGTAAATATGATTCTATCTAGTATGTGTAAATATTATTCTATTCGAGTATGTGTAAATATGATTTTATTAGATATCTACTTTTCATCTAACTTTTATTAAACTAATTGTAAATTTTTTTAATTTGTTTCAGGCAGCCATATCTTCAAAAATGTTTCAAACTTTAATTAAAATATTTGAATCTGTGCCACTACCTCATCTGCCTAATTCATGCTTTAAAACCAAAAAAAAATCAAAATATGAAAACGGCTTCGGTGATATTTATAGAAAATTTAAGAATAATGTCATTGAAAATGAAAATACATTGAATTTTACAAATATAGACCATTACATATTCATAAACCATAATCATTGTCCACTTGAGTATTTCATGTATTACAGACAAAATTTTCAGTTTATTGAAGCTTAAGAAAGAAAATATAAAAACTGCTAATTATATTCTAGAAAATGCCTTAAAAGTTAGGAAACTTGATAAATAAGAAATGTTTCTTGTTGGTACTCACGTAAGAAGATCCGATTATATAGGCTGTACACGGAGAGGACATCTTCGATACCCTTCGACTAAGTTTTATGAAAATGCTTTCAACCTTTTTAGATTAAAGTAAGTGCATATATATATATATATATATATATATATATATATATATATAATATTATTATAATATATATTATATATTTATATATATACTATATATATATATATATATATATATAATATATATTATATTACACAAAGAATGGATATTAGGAGCAATCTTGTCATATGAAGACATTCTTCGCTCAGTTCTAGAGCGACAGGTCCATCAACCCGGCCCTTTACTATTTTGGCTTGTGAAACTCCATGGCCAGCATTTAAAACATACATTAAAAGAAAAGCAATCTTCTGGAGAGTTCTGGGAGAACGGATTCAGAGGCTAAATGGAAGAAGATGTTAGTTCCACTAAAAGTATAAAAACTACACTCTAGAGTATATATAACTCGTAAGACTAGCTTCGAAAGCCATTGCGCCGAAAATAGTTTTCTAGAGTGCTCTTGAATCAAGAGTTCCGAGTCCAAAAGGAAAAATATCTGGTAAATCAACTGACAAGCGAAGGACCACTGTGAGGTGTCTTTATATTTAAAAATTT
>JABUQX010138143.1:0-7500 GCA_015478945.1 Trachelipus rathkii | reverse complement strand
GAGGGGGTGAGTACTCTCAAAGGTTCACCCTCTAGCGCAAATACGCATATGAGCACAGACGCAGGCTTTAAAGTGAGAATTAAATTCAGTAGGAAATACAGAAGATGGAAGAAAATTCCAAACAGAGGTGGTGGGAAGAAGGAAGCACCACAGCAAACTAGCCTGGAGTTACCAATGTCAACACAATACTCGTGCGCAGATACAGCACCTATTGTGCTACGAAGGCGTCGTAAAGGTGGTGGTACGCGAGTGATAAATTCCCTCGAGCACTTGCCGCTGCGGTACCTATAGGATAGAGATAAAGCACCAACATAGCCTCGCAAAGATAGGGTCCAGTGATCTGGAAAGTACAGAACAGTTTATAAGCCTTTTTCCCGTTGAACTCGACCCTGTCAAAAAGCCGGGTGAAACCAGAGCCCCCAGATATGAGGCAGTACTCCATACATGGGCGGATGAGACCTTTGTATAGCGGAGCAACTGAGAAAAGGAGTAAAGTCTCACAGTCTAAACAGAACTTCCAGTTCTTTGAGGTCGCCCTAGCAACCGTTGTGATGTGAGGTTTCCAAGACATTTTTTTGTTCATGTTAAGGCCAAGGATATTTATATTGTCAACAGGAGAGACGACAGAACCGTCGAAAGAGACAGGAAAGTTAGAAGGCATTTTGGAGAAGGAGATTTGTAAAAGTTGGGTTTTTAAAGAATTGAATTTCACAAAGTTATTTCTATCCATCAGCGAGAATAAAATCGGAAAGATTAAGACGAGAGGCAATTCCAGAAGTAAAAGTGGGAGTAGAATTGATATGAGTTAAAGAATGAAGGGTCGGGTCATCGGAATACGAGTGGATAGAGTTAGAGGTGCAGGTGAGAAGATCATTAATGAAAAGTAGGAATAAAGTAGGAGATAAGACAGAACCCTGAGGAACACCACTATTGACAGAAAAGAGAAGAAGTCGCCCCATCAACAACAGCCGATATTGAGCGATTTGAAGAAGCTAGACATTAGTAAGCAAAGAGAAGGAGGAAACCCAAAGGAGGGGAGCTTGGAGCAGACGCGTGCCATACTCGGTTAAAATGCTTTGGATATGTCAAGCACCACCCAAGTCTCCCCCGGTTCCTAAGAGGGGAAAAACATAAATCGGTTAGATAGGAATGTATATCGCCAGTAGACTTCGTGCAACTAGAGCCGTACTGGCGATCGGAGTGAGTTTCCAGATGATCTAAGAAGTGAGTTGAGAAGGGTTTCAAAGATCTTAGATAGAATACAAGTGAGAGCTATAGGGCGATAGTTAGAAGGATCAGAGCGGCTTCCTTTTTTTTTTTTGGAATAGGCTGGACATGTGTGAGTTTCCAACACAGAGGGAGGGAAAAGTGCTAGTATTGAGACATAGAGAATATAGTTGAGCGAGGGGCCAAAGAGATTAGCCTTTTCAGTTGGATAATTAGCAACACAATGATCAGATCGAATAAGAGGAGGAAAGGCAAATTTACAGAAGTTGCTAGAGATGAAAAAGATTTGTCAGTAGGAGAACCCAGGAGGAGTTAGCGCACTTTCCTTAGAAGAATGCCAATTTGGTCGTCGAAAGTATTACTGCAATGATTCCGAGCTGAATGAAAATTATTGAGAGTGATAGGAGAACGAGAATTTTCCACACCCGATAGGCACTGTCTCTAGCCTGAATAGCCAGAGAGAACCAGCACGATCGAACCATGGATTATGAGGAAAGAAAAATTTTTAGAAGGAATGAATGAGGAAAGAAAAATTTAGCTGAAAAAGGAATGAACCTGCTCATCCCATCAACGATTACAGCTTCCTCCTTAAATTTTAAATCTTTATACATCCATCATTATTCCTTATTGAGGTAGCCAATTTGCTATCATCTGCAAATTTAGAAACCTTACATTTAAGTCCCTGGTCTAAATATTTTATACATGTGTGAGGAACAGCCACTTGACCCAAAGAAATCGTTACGGACCACAAACATGTCTCCTCATTTCCATTAATAAATACTTTTCATTTTCATTGATTAACTATTATTATTATTATTATTATTATTATTATTATTATTGTTATTATTATTGTTATTGTTATTGTTATTGTTATTATTATTATTATTATTATTATTATTATTATTATTATTATTATTATTATTATTATTATTATTATTATTATTATTATTATTATTATTATTATTATTATTATTATTATTATTATTATTATTGAGACTTAAGGAATCAAAAATTTTGATCGCTAAAATAATTTCGAGAGGTTGAACCCCCTGACCCTCCTGTATATATATATATATATATATATATATATATATATATATATATATATATATATATATATATATATATATATATATATATATCTATATATATATATATCACATATATATATATATATATATATATATATATATATATATATATAGAGAGAGAGAGAGAGAGAAAGAAATTTTTTAAAATAAGTTTTTTTCAATTAATCGTCATCGTCATTGTCATCGGCAAAAATTTGCTCTAATCGTCATCGTTCATCGTCATCGGCAAAAATTTCATCATCGTCCAATCACTAATAAATATATATATATATATATATATATATATATATATATATATATATATATATATATATATATATATATATATATATATATATATATATATATATTTACACATATATGGTGACTATTGTGTTTAGGGATATATATATATATTATAACTCGGCATTCTCAAACATTTCCGTCAAGATTCGCCAAAGAATATATATATATATATATATATATATATAAAGAGGTGTAGATATATATATATATATATATATATATATATATAATAAATATGTATATATATATATATACATATATATATATACCATAATATATATATATATATATATATATATATATATATATATATATATATATATATATATATATATAAACCTACTTTAAGAGGTGAAGATCAGAGAAGGGGGCTCAGATCAGGTTAAAGTAAATTGCAAATAGGAATTTTTACGTGGTGCATAATTAAATGTAAAAGTTGAGAATAAAACTGAATTGTTATTTACAGTTCATATTTGATTCATGAATTAAAATTCATTTTATTGATTATCTGAATTTTCTTTGACATTTCTGGATTATATATTATTATTATTATTATTATTATTATACAATCACCTTTGTCCCGCTTGAGCGGGGTAGTGGTGCAGCCTCTCCCACTCACACCTCCCCTCATCTCGCCCTCACCCACCTCCTCCACCCCACCCTATCCCTCCCCTCTTCCTCCCTCATTCCTCCCTCCTCCAGCATCTCCTTTATTCCATCCATCCACTCCTTCTTGGTCTCCCCCTTCCTCTCCTTCTCCCCTCCGCCTCCCAAACTCTTCTTCACTCTCTGTTCCTCCATTCTCACTAAATGCCCATACCATCTTAACATTCCCTTCTCCGCTCTTCCCACCAGACCATTCCTCCAATCACATCTCTCCCTCACCACCTATTCCTAATCCTCTCCCTTCTGCTAACCCCACAAACTGCTCTCAACCCCTTCATCTCAAATACTTCCAACTTTTTCCTGGACCTGGCATTCAACCCCCACGTTTCACACCCGTACAATACCGCTGGTACACAGATTTTCTCGAACATACTTATCTTGACTTTCTGTGATAGATCCCCCCCTTTCCATATTTCTCTCAGACCACTCAAAGCTCTCATTCCTTCACCTATTCTATGCTCTATCCCCCCCCCCCCCCCACCTCCACCCCCCCCCACCCACACACTCTCTCTAAATCCAACATATATATATATATATATATATATATATATATATATATATATATATATATATATATATATATATATATATATATATATACACTATACCTATATATATATATATATATATATATATATATATTCTCTGAATCTTAAAAAAAAAACATCTCCCACTCTATCAAAATAAAAAATCCCACAGGGCGCCATTCTCTCTCCATTTTTGTTCAACTTTTTCACAGCAGATCTACCCACCCCAACCCACCAATCCACCAAACTTATTACTTACGCAGACGACATCAGTCTTATTTCCCAACACCCAGACGTAAACATAGCCACACAACATACCCAAGAATATTTACATCTATTAGAAAATTGGTTAATCTCCAACAGAATGACCGCATCCCCCCCTTAAATCCTCCATCACCCTTTTAACCAATGACCGTCACCAATCCTCCCTCCATCGTATAATTACCTTGAACAATAACCTCCTTCCATTAAACAAAACCCCTAAAATATTAGGATTTACCTTATGACACTCACATGACGTTCTCCCCCTCGACCAAAATGCTTCCTCAACAACGAAAACTAAACACCCTTCGAACCCTTTCCCAACACAACTTCAACGACAGAAAAACACACTCACCTCTACCTATAAACAACTCCTTAGAACAAACCTAAACTATGCCTCACCAGCATGGTTCCCAGCACTCTCAAAATCGAACACAAATAAATTACAAATCTCTCAAAATACAGCCCTCAGAATTATCACAGGTTGCACAAAACCACCCCAATCCAACATCTACACAACGACCTATCTCCACTCACCTGGAGATGGTGGGGACTTTCAATTCTGTCAGAAAACCCACTGATCGCTCACGCCCCTTGTCACCAAGGAATTCTCTCCAACCCTCCGACAAAGACTAAGGTACCTACGCCTTCACCAGCTCAATTCAATCACAACACTTTTAACATAATTCCTCTCTCCCTTGCCCAATAGGTCATAGTTACACATATCCATATTCATCTAATAAACACATACCTACAAAACCGTCCAAAATAAAATTTATTAAACACCTCCTCCCCAAAACTTTCCCCTAGAGCACTGTCCAGAAGAGGCCAAATCGACCTCGCCCGGAGCAGATCAGATCACCACCCAAAACTCATGCAATATAAATATAGATTCAAACTAGACAATGTGTCACCTCCCCCACTTGTACCAGATGTCACAATTCCGGACACAATGGAGCACCTCTTTCTGGGGTGCTCTGCTCTGTTTGCCCCGCTCCAGGCTGTATCTTCTCTCTTCTCGACCTGCTGGGGTCTTGGTGGCTTGTGGCTTCCTGGGGCAGTGTGGCCCTCAAGTCAAGTGGGCCAGAGGCATAGTGCCTGTCAACATATATATATATATATATATATAACTTATATATATATATATACCATATACCTCTATCTCTTTATATATATATACAGTGCTGGCACAATTATTAGTTTTCAAAAAATTTCAAATTTTCAACAAAATGGTCAACAAAATGTATTTAAATTATTGCAATCATTTTATTTTTATACAATAGCACCGAACAACTATTAAACATTAATTTTTAGAGACTTTTAGTCTAATATTCGAGTAAATCTGGCAACACTGTAGAAATAACTTGGACCCACGTGTATTAGTCCGCGCACGAGATTTTGACGAAATCATTCTGTGTATTAGTTTGGCTTTGTGAAGTTGAATTTTCTGCCTCTTATAGACTTTTAATTTTTATTTTTGCAGTAATATGTATTGTTCCCAGATGTGATTTATAAAAATAGACTTTGTCTTTATATTTTTTAACAAATCTATGCTATTTAGAAACTTTAGAAAATGGGTAAATTTAAGGACTTGAGTCCACGCAAAGTTGGACAAATAAATGTTCTATTAAGTGTAGGTACGCTAAAACAGAAAGAAATAGCCAAAAAATTGAATGTATCAACTCAATCAGTTAGCAATATTAAAAAGAAAATGGAAAACAGTCAAAATTTGAACTCGAGTAGGGTTGGAAAATGTGGTCGGAAACGTAAAACAACTCCTAGAATGGATAGAAAGATAATAAAAGAGGCTCTTCTTAACAGAAGATTAACTTGCAAACAGATTTCTTTTCAACTGGCTGCGGAGGGTGTTATTCTTGCCCGAAGAACAGTGAACAAGAGGCTTTTGGAAGTTGGATTGAAAGCGTATCGCCCGAGAAAGAAGCCTCGACTTACAGAGATGATGATGAAGACACGTTATGCCTGGGCTAAGAACCATGTTGAGTGGACTTCCGAGCAATGGGAAAAGGTAAGAATGACACATCTATAGTTAACTTGTATTGGACAAAAGATCATTAATTATTATTAGAAGTTGTGGTGCATAAAAATAATTTATTAGTGGATATAGGAATATTTTCTGTTACAGTATCTGTGACAGTATTTTTTTAACTGTACTGTATATTATTTATATTCATGTAGGTAGTTAGTTCTCTTGACTGTATGAACTGTATATTTTCTTTTTTCATGTAGGTAGTCTTCTCTGACGAATCAACCATCGCAGTACTTGATGACCGTGTTCAGACTGTTCGAAGACGAGCTGGTGAAGAATTTTTAGCTCAATGTCTGAAGAAAACAATAAAATTTCCAACAAAAATCATGGTGTGGGGAGCTATTTCTGTGCATGGAACAAGCCGTTTACACATTGTTGATGGAACCATGGACCAATTTAAGTACATAGAGGTACTTAAAGGTCGTTTGTTACCTCAAATAAGGGAATGGTATGGTGAAAGTCCTTGGATATTTCAACAAGACTCTGCTCCATGCCATACTGCAAAATCGGTGAAGAAATGGTGCACAGAAAATGGCGTTCAGGTGCTCCCATGGGCTGGAAATTCTCCAGACATGAATCCTATAGAGAGTTTATGGTGCATACTCAAGGATGAAATACATAAACAGCCCATTACGACCAAACAACAACTTATAGAACGTCTTATTGAAGTTTGGTTTCGATCTCCGCGAATTCAAGAAATGTGCAGAACTTTGATCACTGGCATGCCAAGACGTGTTAAAGCACTTATTCATGCAAAAGGTGGCCAAACTGCTTATTAAACAATATATCATATACAACACCATCATATAGTGCACCCAAACTAAATGTTTTTATCAATTCTTTTATTTTTACCTTTTATTTGAATTTGAAATTTTGAAAAATCCATAATAATTGTGCCAGTACTGTATATATATATATATATATGTTCTACACATTCTACACAATCTCCCAGGTAGGACTTTCGCCCTATCAGTTGGGCCAGCATCTTCTTTCCTTTGACCTTGAAACTCTTAATCCTGGAGCACTCTAGAAAACTCCTTCTCGGTGAATGGTTTTCGATGCTAATCCTTGAGTTATATACTCAGGTAGGGTTTCACCCTTTCAATGGAACTATAGCATCTTCTTCCATTTTGGCCTCTAAAATCTGTTCTCTCCCAAGAGGCTCACCTGAAGATCGTGTCTAGGTCCAGGAAGTTATTCAAGCAAAAAAAATGTAAAGGCCGGCTTGCTAGCCTTGTAGCCTATAAATCTGTAGAAAAGAAAGTGTATATATATATATATATATATATATATATATATTTTTAATATATACATATATATATATATATATATATATATATATATATATATATATATATATATATATATATATATATATATATTATTATGTCCTTAT
>JABUQX010138142.1:0-13037 GCA_015478945.1 Trachelipus rathkii | reverse complement strand
TTATTTCTAATTTCTGTTATAATAATAAAAATAAAAATAAAATGTTTTTGAATGGCCAGCACGCGTGTATAAGTGTCATAGTGTATATGTAAGTGTAAGTGTGTGTGTGTGTGTGTGTGTGTGTGTGTGTGTGTGTGTGTGTGTATGTGTGTTCTAAATAACAATAGGCATGAAGTAAATAAACTACTATGGCAATAAAAGAATAACAACAATAAAATAATAATAAAAGTAATAATTTAAAATAAAATAAAAGAATAAAAATAAAGTATTAAAACAAATAAAAATATATAAAAGAAAACATAATGTTAATAAATATAAGAGTTAAAGCAGGTGCCATGAGTTGAATAGCAAACAAAGCAGCAATACTCTATCCTGCTGCTAGTAACACCCCATTGATTTACTGATTTACTGCTTTAAGGTATGTACTGTTAATAAATATATGAGTTAAAGCAGTAAAAACATATGAGTTAAAGCAGAAACATGAGTTGAAAGTGAAAAGGTAAAACAAAGCAGCTTCAACCTTGTTGTTATGTAACACCCTAATATCTACTGAATTAATTGCTTTAAGGTATGTACCTTAACAACATGGAGTTAAAGGTAAAACATATGAAAGTTAGCAACAGTAAACAAGCATGCTAACCCTTGAAAAGAAGAAATATCCCCATTGATTTACTGATTTACCGTTTTTAAGGTATGTAATGTTAATGTTTAGACAAAATTTGCACAACGTAGTAAAATAAAATGTTGTTATGGTCTATATCTGGGTTTTCTTCATATATAATTTTTAAAATCTATAAAAATAAAGCATTAAGTAAAAAAATAAAAGATGTCTGTAATGAGTTTACAGCTTTAGTTCAATATAGTGTCAGCTAATAAAATGCTTTTAGTAGTTAAATAAAATGAAATTATCTGTAGTATATTTGAAAGAAATCTTTTGAAACAAATAAGTATGAAAATAAAAATGAACAGATCTGCTTGTGGCAGAAGAGGAGTTATATAGTATATAGCATATATATATATATATATATATATATATATATATATAGTTATAAGGGCAAGCGTGGTGTATATATCTTTCGCCCGCGCGGGTCGCTGCGCTCGTATACGCGTGCGCGTTGCGTGAAATAATAAAACGGTTTCGCGGCGAGACGTATAAGTCGCAAATCAAGGGTCATTGTCTTGCGCGAGGGCGCACGCTGCGCCCCAGGGTAGCTTATGATCTAGGTAGACATTAATATTACAGCTCTTGCTCCTTTGATGTAGGGTAGAGATGAGCTATCAAAAATGATTTCATCAAAAATGAATCATCAATATAGATGGTATCAAAGATGACATCATCAAAGATGAGTCATCAAAGATGAACCTTCAAGGTTGAGGCATCAATGCTGAGGCATTAATGCTGAGGCATAAAGTTGAGGCATCAAAGTTGAGGCATCAAAATATCGAGTGTGTGAGTGTAAGTGTAAGTGTATCTGTGTGGGTGTGAGTGTAAGTGTATATGGTTTAATGTAAGTGTCTGGTGGAGAGCAAGTGCTTAAGTGTCAGCAAAGTGGGCAAGCACGAGAAGTTAATCGTAAGGTTAATGAAGATGAAGATATAAGAATAATATATGTACATATATACATATATTATATAGATATATATATAGTATATATATATATATATATATATATATATATATATATATGTATATATATATATATATATGGTGGTATGATATATATATATATATATATATATATTATGTTATTATATATATATATATATATAGATAGAGTATATAGAGAGAGATTTATATATATAAGATATTGTGTATGGTGTATAAAATATATATATATATATATATATATATATATATATATATATATATATATATATATATATATATATATATATATATATATATATATATATAGGCCATATAGTGATAGAAAAAGACTAACTCATAGTAGGAAGCATCCTAGCAACTTGTAATATACACCAATCGATTCCTCATACCTTATAACCTAGGGGTAGACACCCATATTAGGGCTATTCTTAGGCTCAGGGAGGCCAGAAAGGCTTGAAAAAGTGGCACCCAGCTGTACTATGTTCTCACTCAGTTGGCATTTATGTGGCACCCACTTTGCACCCTCCACATTGGCACTCACTTGGCACTCCCCTGGCACTCATCAATTATTACAGAAATAATCATAGAACACTAATAGAACATCACTAGATACTTCTTACGGTGATTGGGAACGATCAAAGCCATCAAAAAAGTTACAATGCCAAAAATTGTACCCTGGAATACAAAAGGGTTGACCGAAAAATTTGGTTTCTCAAAATTGTCCCATGGAAGACCAAAGGGTTGGCCGAAAAATTAGGGCTGCCGAAAAATTAGGGATGGCAAAAAATTAGGGTGGGCCAAAATTGACCCACGGAAGACCAAAGGGTTGGTAGTGTGTTTGTACGTGTGTCTATGTGTAAATGTAAGTGTCATAGTGAATGTGTGTATAAGTGTCATAGTGAATGTGTGTATAAGTGTGTGTGTGTGTGTGTGTGTGTGTGTGTGTGTGTGTGTGTGACCGCGTGTGTATAAGTGTAAATGTAAGTGTCTATGGGTAAATGTAAGTGTCTATGGGTAAATGTAAGTGTCATAGTGAATGTGTGTATAAGTGTCATAGTGAATGTGTGTATAAGTGTAAGTGTGTGTGTGTGTGTGTGTGTGTGTGTGTGTGTATGGGTAAATGTATAAGTGTAAATGTAGGGGTCTATAAAATGTGCTGTCTATGGTTGAAGTGTCATGAAAGTGAATGTGGGTAAGTAATGTGTGTTAGTGTAATGTGTGTGTGTGTGTGTGTGTGTGTGTGTGTGTGTGTGTGTGTGTGTGTGTGTGTGTGTGTGTGTGTTCAAGTTAGGATAGATCCATACATACGGTTCAAGTAGGAACGAAATATGTGACGGTGGGACACTAGTGGCCAAAAATTAGCAGGGCTGAAACTGACCCAGTACTGGTAAGGTCAAGGCCGAAATATCACGGTCAAACAAGGTTAAGACATCAAAAAGGCTAAGTCCCTAAAGGGGTGGCCAAATTAGGTGGGTCACAAAATTGACTCCATGGGAGACTTCAAAGGGTTGGTCTAAAAAAATTAGGGTGGGGAGACACGTACAACAGTTGCAGCGCAACAAGTTTAAAGTAAACCTTCTGAAGGGTTGCAAAAATTAGGTTCTCAAAAATTTGGGTTCTCAAAATTTGGGTTCTCAAAAATTTGGGTTCTCAAAAATTTGGGTTCTCAAAAATTTGGGTTCTCAAAAATTTAGGTTACCCAAAAAGGTCAAGGCCAAAAAGGTCAAGGCCCCACAAAGGTCAAGGTCAGGTAAAAATTGGGGTCAAAAAGGTCGCGGTCAAAAAGGTCAAAAGGTCGGGTTGCGTGCGTCGTGCGTGGTCGAGTGGTAACACGCTCGGCATACCGTTCGCGAGGGCCCGAGATCTAATCCTGGTAAGTGAGATTCACTCAAGGAGTTATTTTATCTATACAAATTGAACTGCGGTTTAATGCAGTATTTACATCTATACAATTATACTCCGATCTAGAGTGGTCTCCTTACATGGGTCCTGTGTTACCTTTGACCCGAGTGCAAAGCTGAGATGCGTGGCTGAGGTATCTGTCCTGACATAGGCGGTCCTTATTCCTATTGAATAGAGCATTCTTTTCATAGGTTTAAGTCGCGTATCTTTAGCTTGTCGTGGTTGGCGGTAGTGCACGCCTGCATACTACCAGCAGGGCCTGGATCTAATCCTGCAAGTGAAGATTCACCACGAGTTATTTTGACCAGGCGCAAATGAACGTAAGCTGATATCGTGTGATTATGATTCATATATATATATATAGGTGCGGTAAATGGTGGCGTGTTGTTATTATATATAAGTTATGAAAGAAGATAAAGAAGAGTATATATATATATATATATATATATATATATATATAGGTATATGAATGTTATATATATATATATATATATATATATATATATAATATGACTATTTATAATGTAAGGATATATTTTTATTTAGTTTTTATTTACTTTTGATTGAATATTCATTTCGCCATTCAAATTTTCCTTGACATTTAAAATATATATATGCCAGACCCACCCATGAAGTTGATTATTCAACCCAGTGGGGCCGCTTCTTTGTGAGCCGTCGTGGGTCCTGTACTTTGATTCAAAGTGTAAACATATATATATATATATATATATATATATATATATATATATATATATGTAGTATATATATATATAAAGTATATATATATATATATATATATATATATATATAGCTACGGGAGTAGGCAGGATTTCAATTTAAAGTGTGTTGATATATAAGGTGGTATGCAGGTATGGAGCGGTGGTGGCAGGGTGGCGTTATATGTGTGTGCGCGGCGTGGTAAGGGCATAGGCAGAAAGAGCATACAGTTGGTTGGAGTTATATAAAGAGGTATATATATATATATATATATATATATATATATATATATATATATGGTATATACAAAATTATGGTCTTTAAAATTGCTAAAATATTTTTATTTGCAATTGTTTTTAATGTGTATGCTCTGGTAGCTTAGAATATCAATGCAAAGCCTTTCGTGAATGATTTAACAGTTTAAGTCAGAAAAATGCTATATCGACATACTGAAAGTTCTAGCGGAGAATAATGTCAGAAGAATCCTGCCGTGCGTGCCAATGTGTGCTTGTTGACTTTGGGGCTTCAATATGAAACAAAAATAGTATATTGAAGTTCATTTGAAGAGTTGATTATATTAGTAATTAGTAATTACTACTACTTCATTATCTATCGATTGATATATTTTTTTCAGTTTTTCTACTAAACCCTTAAAAACGTCGTCTATTAAACATATAAGGTTCATAATTTTTATTTTGCCAAGATTTAGGGGGGGCCCCGCACCTCCCTGCCTACGTCTATTATATATATATATATATATATATATATATATATAATATAGTATCAGCAGCATATATATACATATATATATATATATATATATATATATATATATATATATATATATATATATATATATATATATATATATATATATAAATCTGGGATCTGACTAAACATTCTGTGCTGGGCATATCATGTTTAATGAACATAAGTCGAGAAATGTACGTGTAAGGAGATATAGCCCACACACTTCCCGTTGCTGAGGTATGTTGAAAACATAATGAAACACTCGTAAAATATTAGTATTTATTTATTGAATACATAGTAACCATAGATAGTTCAACATCCCAGTCCAAATCATAGTAGATGTTCAAAATGCCACAATTCCGACATGATGGAAGCTTCTACAAGTCTCGTCATGAAGTGACACACTCTTTGTTGGTTCCCACTTGCTCACGGATATGGTCAAAACCGTCGTGGATACTTTGCCGAAGGGTTTCGACGTCGGTGATAGGGTCACTGTATACCAGTGTTTTTAGGTAGCCCCATAAATAATATTCTAAAGGGTTGAGGTCGAGAAAACTTGGATGTCATGCAACGGGACCTCCCCGCCCAATCCACCGATTTGGGTAGATCTCTTCGAGATACCGGAGAATGGGCAGCGCAAAGCAGGCGGGGACCCCGTCATGCATAAACCACACACCTCTGCAGACTTCCAGAGGAACATCCTCGAGGAGGTTCGGCAATGCTTAACGAACGAAATACAGGTATGTCTGAGTGTTAAGATCCTCTAGTAGGAAATATTGACCGATAAGATTGTCACGTATCATAGCAACCCACACGTTACACCGGAATCTGCATTGCTGCTTGCCTTGCGTAATTCCATGGGCATTGTTGTGCGTCCATTGGTTGGCTTTATGGAAATTTATAACATCATCTCGATCGAAGGAAGCTTCATCCGTGTATAGGATCCATAACGCCACGTCGTTCTCCTGCGTCTTGCGCATAAACCAGTGAATGCTAAACGTGAGAGAGACTGCACATGCTGTAAATGGTAGGGGTACATGCCCTCATAGTGCAGTACTTTCAATATCCTCCAATGAGACAAACCATGGCGACGAGCAAGGGTTTTGAAGCTGAAGCATTGATCCCTTGCAGCGTACTAGAAAATAGTCTCCTTCCCCGCTGATATACCAACAACGCGTGGTCGTCTACGATCAGCTGGGAGGGGTGGGTTATCAGGTGTCAGCTTTCACGCACCTTCCGAAGAAAGGTCCAGTGATGTGGTTGTCGTCTATTAGGAAACGTGGCCCGAAACAATCTTGATGCCTCAAGACCGTTCCCAAGCCCAAACGTTAGTAATACGTCGGCCAACTCACAGTATGGATAACGCACCATTGTTACCAAGTCAATAACAATATTCTGTAATACGTACACCTTATGCTCGCTTGTTCTATTATAGATGGAAAAGATACCTCCGTATCCGCCGTTGGCAAACTTTCTACAGTTCTGTTAAACATATCACAATTTTACAGCAGTTATGGAGTGAGGGTACAATCTACAACGTTTCTGTGCTATTATACGTGGCTTTGTTACTGCTATAGTATATCTTTGACTGTTTACTTGCTTGTGAGATATCAATGTATTTACTGCTTTAAGCGTCTTGAAGTCTCGCTGTTTTTGAATATCTGCCATTCCATTTCCTATTATATTCTACCCTGGCTTCATCTGCCTCTTCCAAGTCTATCTGTGACGCGAGTATTCAGCCTCTGCTTCAAACATCCTCACATATTTATGTCTGATTACTCTTATAAACTATTTTCTCATCATCAATTACGCTATCTTGCATCTTAGCGCGCTTATACTGTACTTTGTGGTCAAATAGAGTCATGGGCTTCTATTCAACTTACAAATTATTGCAAGACTAAGGCTCTTCGCCCTTGATTACTGCCACCTCCTATTAGTATAGACTACTCCTTTCTTATCTGAGCTTATTTATATTAAGCTCTCATCTTTTATTTTTTCAACTTCAACGTTTTTACTTCCTATTGAGGTTGTATCTACTACCATGGCTTGTATACTTACTGCCCTTGAACGTGCTTGACTCACGCTTTACGAGGTGTGACAATATCCGTGATAAAGTCGTAGGGTGCAGTGCTTGTAATATAGATTCTATCAATTTTTGAATATAGGACACTAGTACCGTGGTTACCATATAAACAGACCTATGATATTTAATTCATTTCTACATTTTTTTGTTAATGTCTGAAGTTCTTATTTTATTGCCTTTGTACCACTGTCTGTTTCTCAGTATCTTTTTTGACCTGCGTTTTATCTATTTTCAACACTTTAGTATCTATATAACGCTGACGTGGTAAGGTAGACTGGCGTGCACTTCTTAGAGCGTGTTATTCGTAGCTTTAACTGTTGTAGCAACTCATATATTTATTAACAGTTTTCATATGAAATAAGATGAATATTTTCATTAGTTTCCATGTTTTGTCGATTACTTTTTATGTCAAAATTACTTGTCTATTTTGGTATTTTCTGTGCTTTAATACTTTGTTTCTTGTGCTATTTGTTAATTTCGGTGAGATGCTAAAGAGAGACTGTATAATCTGCGTAATGCTACAGATGGAGGTGTTTCTGTTTGTTATATAAGATACGAATTATATCTTTTTGTAGAATTTATAGGTAATTGTGATATCTAATATGTTGTCATATAGATATACGATCACCAGGCTAATTCTATTATAATAACAATGTCCCAATACTTTTGTACATTGTGGTTAATAGTAAAATTTGTAATCGAAAATTCTTGAGTTGAATATAAACTAGAGAATCATGCTGATTAAACAGCTATTGCATCAGAATCTTATAAATCCCCAGTTATTACAATAATCAGTTAAATCATAATAGACTGTGGAGTTTCCTACTTAGCAACAAATGTATGAGGTAGATAAAGAGTTATTCTCAGTTCATTAACCTTCGCTTCATTTTAGCTGCGTTTGAATCTGAAACTCATTAATATCACACTTTTGTAATCATCGCTTAGAGCTTGTATAACGGAGAAGAGTAATGGCAAGAATACTCCTCCCCCTACTCTCTGTGAGTATGAAACTATAACTTTTTTATCTTTTAACAATCTGAATTTGTTAACGCTTGTAGCAGGTGGAATCTTGGTATTGTTCTTGGGGGCGACAGATGTATTTGCTTATGGAGATCAAGAGAACCGTAGTTTCTCATTATTAATATTACTTCTTAAGAAGAAACTGTGATTGATATATGTAAGAAACCAAGACCCCGTAAGATTTAAATACATAACTATTGAGTAGTCTAAGTAATAATATGTGTGAGATAGTAACTTTCATCAGCAGAAAAAAATCACTTAACTAGGAAGATAAAAAATGTTATGTCATTGACACTCCACATTAGTATTACTTCATGTATCCAAGATGCAGTGAGTGATTTCGAACTTTTAGAATACTCTTTTCTTGGTACTAAGATATACAACATATGACCATATTCTGCAACTAAGAGTTCATATCGTGCTATTTATATCAGGGTAATTTTATATAACAGTTCTAGTGCTACTAGGCAGTTAAGAGAATGTTTTTGGGAACGGAATACAAGAAGCGTTCACAGTTTATTCTCACAATCTAAATATCTCTGTTGCGTGCTCTCTTAGTGTGTTGTGTGTTTATGTGGAGACTGACGAGTTGCACAACTATCTCATAATAACCGTGTCATGCGAAATGCAGAGCATATATAAGCCGTACTATGTGAGTATATCGTGTTGTGATTGTACAATCTACTTATCACTTCTTCGAGAGAGGACACATTTGAGTTGCCAGTATATATCACTTTTTTGAGTACTAGTAGAACAGAGTAGTCTATGATCTCTAAGTTACATGTCTCGTAATATGACCAACATCAAAATTATATTCCTCTGTGTCAACCGTAGTTTTAAGAAAAAGCAACTGTCTGCATACTCTATTAAGACTTATGTTTGATGAAATAATAATAATATCTGCGATGGTTAATCGAGTAATCCAACACCACACAGAACGGTTATTTGATGTGGTGGATATTTAAGCCATAGTCAAGCCTCGCGCAAATAACACAGCACCAACTGAGCTGCTGCTTCCGTGAACGCACCATGACATTTGCCTGCATCTGACTCGAAAGATTCAAGATTATTAGTTCTCAATATAAGGTGCAATCAAGGAAAATAATATTGAACGATGACTACTAGACTTGTGCAATATGCTGGCCTAGTGTACTTTACCTCATTATAAAAAATTTAAAAAGTTTAATACCTCATCCTGAAATACAGCAGCCTAAACTTACTTATAATATGGCGAGTGAGATAGCCTTCAGAAATTTGCAAATTGCCAGTCATCATTCGTGTGTTAATGTATGATCTTATTAATTTGGTTTGATTACTTGGGCAAGAGGAAATTTAGTTCCTAATTACACACATGATTCCACTCATGTGTTTAACAGGTGAAGGGCATTTCGGTCTGCAGAGATATCACTAAGTAAATACCTTATAACAATTTATAAATTAAAATCTTCCTACAGCCATTAGGAATCGGACCTCTTATTCACACTAAGAATGCTCTCGGAGCCTCTAGCTAACCAAAGACGAGGTGGGTAGCAGCGTATGTGGCACTTTGCGCGCAATACACTGTAAAATTTCTCCAACATCCTCATCCTCCCGGTTCATAAGTCATCAGATACCTGATGGTAATACTATAGAGAGTGTAGATTGAATACACCAGCGATAATATATAGGAATTGGCCAGGTAAATCTAGATACACAATCCTCCATTATCATAACACTCGTGTTATGATTGAACAACTTATAAGAAAGCGAACCTACTCATATATATTATTATACCATGTGCTTTTACACATGGATATTGAAGATTTGAACATAGCGATTCTCCATATGATTCTTAATAAATTCCACAAAACACATATTCCTTCAAATATTTAAAATTAAAGTGAGCATTTAGTTATTAGCCTCGACAACACTGGAAAATCGTGCGGATATAGATAATCCTAACATTAATCCTATTCGAGCTTACAATTCTATTACTATAACAACAAACACTCGTCTTCAATACACATATACAGAGAATTACTCTGAGTTTGACTTTTATTCGGTTACCCTCTATTCATAACACGAGACTTAAGACAATGCAAACAGAATGCGTACTTCACAGATATACACTCACAACATAGATAAACTAATAAATAAAAAGTATTAACATTATTAAAAACGGAAACAGAATATAAAAGAAAACACTCATGATTATCATTTATCCTAGCAGCTCTGTTCGTATAAACCATCCGTAGAGCCCAGCGTAATAGTTAATGACTGCAGGCTCTAAGACGTATGAAAGTAAGATAAACCAATAATGCGAGAGATAAAACAGTGAATAAGCACGTGATACTTAAATTATTCCCCAGTCAGAGTGTGTATACATCGATAGAGCAAGCCTTTATCTGAGCGTTCACATAGTGTTATTTACACTTAAGTAAGTACAGGTATGTATAGCAGTCTAACGCAGTAAAGCGAGAAAGTATACCACTCAGAAAAGCATAGTAGAGTTAAAGCTGTAATATATAAGACAGACGAATAATAGTCACCTAAAGCTCAGGCCATTAAAGCCACAGAGTGTACTAAGAGCTATCCACAAGCAGTGAAAGAATTCCAGATCATGGAGTGTAGATATACAGCATAGAGAGTTTAATAAAAGCACTATGTAAAGGAATAGAAATAATGTAAGAAAAAGCTACAAGAATATAGACAATGATTATGCCAATTAAAGCTTTCAATAGTTTCGAATAATTTTATGTTCGTTATTGTTGTAAGATAACAATTGTATATTACTGCCATCAAAAACGGCATAAAGTTTAAAGGCAGGTAAATACAAAACAGCTTTTTAAAAAGCAAGAGATAAAGCACTAAAACAAAGTCATATAAAACTACTTTCTTCGACTAAGAGTGTGTATAAGGGTCAGTGAGCACATCTATACTTTTTTTATCTCTTAGTTCTCGATTTACTGCTAATATAAGCTTGAGAAGAATAAGAATTGGCTTCCTAGAAATAATTGGTGGATTGTATAAAGTAAGTCTCTGTACATGTATAAAATTTCGTACAATTGTAAGTAAACATGAGGATAGGAATAAGACCTCATAGGCCTGATAATTATAAAGAGAATGAGAATTCTATATGATTTTGGGATATAAGATACATGTCATGAGAAAACTTAAATAACAATTATTGAATGCCAGTACACTATTAATTCTTATTAAAATACAAATAGTTTTTCGTTCCACCGGCATTAGCAGGAGCGTTAGATATTATTTGCGTCATCCCCCAGGGATCGACATACCTAGGCCTGATTGCCAGGTCGCATCAGGCACTGCCGTTTAACGCGGAAACTATTGCGCCTGCCGATCAGCATGACATCTGTCGAGACGTGGGTGGCTACGCGCGTACGCTTAAAAGAGAAAAATAATACTCTGCCTGCGGGCGCTACTCAGTACTCCTGAAGTTGGACATTGAAACCTCGTAATTATGGTATGGACAGTCTGCAGCGGTAGTTGCATACTCTCTAGTTCTGCGTAGATTGTTTTGTGTATAAACAATGTAGTGGTATTGGCTTAAATACTTTTGCTGCGTGTACTCTTTGTTTTCCCTCATGCCTCCCTCATGAGTGACCTCTGCACTATGTTTTTGGACAAATATAGAGTAAGCTATTAATTATAGATTAGAGTAGACATTAAAAGATGAGTTCATTTCATATAGTAATAGTATCATTCCTAATATATAGTATATATATACATAGGTTATCTAATATTAAAGATGGGATAATCAGTACTCCACCTCTAATCATAAAGATGAGTTACTAATATCTAAATATGATTGAGGCATACATAAATAAAATATTATGTAATGACTATTGCTGCTAGGGCATTAATGCTGAGGCATTCATATAATAAATGATGTAATGAGCATCAAAAGTTTTGAGGCTAATTTAATGTGACTATGACGGCTCTGACAATTTCTCGTACAAGTGTAGCGACAACATGGAGCGCGAAGGAGGTAGTTGCTAAGTATGCTTCAA
This sequence comes from Trachelipus rathkii, assembly GCA_015478945.1. Lineage (NCBI taxonomy): Eukaryota > Metazoa > Arthropoda > Malacostraca > Isopoda > Trachelipodidae > Trachelipus > Trachelipus rathkii. Next base: position 943 of record JABUQX010138142.1, on the reverse strand, counting down.
TATCGAAGAGTGTAGGCCAGATATCAGCATCTCTCTGAGAGGGGATTTCCTAATGTGTTTGACTCTTCTCCAATAGGTGTATCCTTATAATCCATTGTAGACAAACGAGTTATATATAGAAAGACATAAATATATCTGTATTGAGGTATATTGTACGCTCATAATCGTCTACTAAGTAAACGCTCCTAGCCAGGTACAAGGATAAATAAGTGAATTGCGATCACAGAGATGAAGAAACAAATATCTCGTGCGCCAGCAGCTACAGCGCATGCTAAAAGGGCGTATACTGTAGTCCTGAGCTGGAATTAGCTATGGAGAAAGGACTATAAGATGACATAAATGAGCAGTTAGACCATTGTTAATACATTAAGAATAAGTGTATATACACATATAGCAACATTTGACTTCATTAAATGCAAGCAGACGATTTACTATCTGAAACGTTCTTTGAAATGGAAGACTAAATGGCACTTTTACTTTCCGCAATTGACGTGCTACACGACGTACTAGATTGAGCTTGTTTGGAGAGGCTGTGAAACCTCAAAAAATAATCGGATTTAGACGATCCAGCGATACAAGCGTGTTGCCGTACGACCACGTGTGCGGCATTCTGGGCGATTTCGGGGGATTCCGCAAGCGTTCGGAGAACAGCGCTTAAAATCATTTTGACGACTACTCGAAGAACCATTCAGGAAACTAGAATAAATTTTCAAGAGAAGCAGAGTCTCGGAGGAGGTATATCTAGCGGACGATGGCTACTTATGAGGTAAGTCATTAAATGGATAAGACTATTTTCTCTAAATCATATACATCTATCCGTTTAAACAAAGCTCATGGGCGGAGAAATAGATTGAAAGAAGCTCCTCAAACCGTACGTGATTAAAGAAATCGCTTCCAAACATACGATTATATTTTCACTCTCTAAAAAATGAGATGAATACTA
>JABUQX010138140.1:17500-19408 GCA_015478945.1 Trachelipus rathkii | reverse complement strand
CAGCGCTGAAAGTTCCACTGGCAGCTTGCCCTGGTACACGGATTATTCTTTATATATATATATATATATATATGTTATATATATATATATATATATATATATATATATATATATATATATATATATATATAATATATATATATATATATATATATATATATATATATATATATATATATATATATATATATATGTATGATAAGTTGGTGCGCAGCATCTTAATCTTGCAAGGATGACTGACTTAGTCTTGAAAGTGAGATGAATTCTGATGCTATATCTGGTGGGTGTTTTCTTAAAATGTTGTTTGGTGGTCTGCGTCTTAAGTAGTTTTCTGTTAGTGTTGTGTGGATTTGTTTAGTGTATTTGTTTAGAGTGTGAAGATGGCATTATAACCATAGAATTTTGGTTCTGGATAGTTTTCGGGTATGTAGGCTTCTTGTATCATGGCTATGTGTACGTTGTGTTGTTTTAAGAAGACTTCTATTTCCTTGGTTTTGTTGTGTAGTCCGTTTGTGCTGAATTGTAATATGCTTATGTTGTGGGTTTGTTTGTGTGATGTATGTGTTGTGGGGGTCATTGCGTGTGAAGCGCAAACTTGGCATATCCCAATTGTGTTTTGAAGGGGGTAGCGAGGTGAAAGAAAAACAGTGTTTGTGAATCCATTGTTTTCATTTATTGCAGTTTATGGAGTTTCTTCTTACTATCTTGCTACATATTGGACATTTGTAGATTACAGGTCCACTGTTTGTTTCTGTGTCACCGGCTTTTAGGAGTAAGGACATATATATATATATATATATATATATATATATATATATATATATATATATATATATATATATATATATATATATATATATATATATATATATATATATATATATATATATATATATATATATATCAGTATGGCTCGTGGTCAAAATTTTGAGTAGCAGGGCAAACTTGGGAAAATTATACATCAATCAAGATATATATATATATATATATATATATATATATATATATATATATATATATATATATATATATATATATATATATATATATATATATATATATATATATATATATTTTTTTTATATATATATATATATATATAAATATAAAAATTTTTTTTTTTGTACTTGCATTTATTTATAAAAGATCAAATTTTCTTTCTTTTTGAATGGTTTCATATATAAATCACTCACTGTTTTGCACATATTCTTACATGTTTGAATTTTAATATGGCCTACAACACTCAGGAAAGAATTTAGCAATTTTTAATGAAACTTAAATCGAATACGAATCCAATATACTCGTATTTATAAATCTAACAGCTCAATTTTATTAAAAACACACAAAATCAGTAATAATTAATAAATAATATGAAAAGCGTATTATTACTAACTCCACACAGATACATCCCACTAATTTATAATAGGTAGCCTAGAAGACTGACTCATCAAGCGAGTCTGGCAGCTCTGATTGCAAGAATGAGCAAATGACTTTTTATGAAATTATAAATTAAATAAGTCGGTATATGAGATGATCAAGTTAGCATAAAATTAACTAATTAGTTAATTAATATTATTATATTATTATTATTTCTTGCTAATGTAATTTAAATTGGGATTTAAAAAAAAAATGACTGCTACAAGAGTCAGAAGGCAAATACAGAGTTGCCTAGAGCTAAAGAAAACGGAATTATTTTTTTAACTCGGAAATGTAATAGTTCCCGCTGATCGTTAATATTAAAAAAGGAAATCGAGTTGAAATTTGAGAGGCCGCTCAACAGGTCGCCTTCGAACGAAATTATATATATATATATATATATATATATATATATATATATATATATATATATATATATATATATATATATATATATATATATATATATATATATATATATATATATATATA
>JABUQX010138140.1:0-5000 GCA_015478945.1 Trachelipus rathkii | reverse complement strand
CCCATACTCCTTTGAAGCTAAAAGAAAGTAAATCATTGTTTATTAGCAGTTCAATCAACACAACATCCCACCAACTCTTCCATACAAATTCTATGAAACTATCTGTTATTCTTATGTTGAATCTTATCTGACGTGCTCATTGGAACTCATGTCATAATACATTTATTAAACTTTTATCTAAGTCGATATTTAACATACCACCCAACTATCAATCAAAAGTAATATTTGAGCTAAATCTTAACCAACAGTCCCACAACCACTATTCCTACTCAATAATCCCAATTATCCTAATAATCATATTCTCATTCCTTAGACCATATTATGCTTAGATAATCCTAATGAATAGCTCATAATAATATTACATAATAAGGAGAATTCAATATTTCATCATTATATATAGTTTTGATTATATTTTCCTCAAAAATAAATTACAAATTATTCTCTATCATTTTCTTGGAAAATTAAAATAAACTTATCCAATATATTAACCCTGAATATAAAATAAACTATCGTATTTTATGCTTTTGAAACAAATTCTATTATTCATATCACTTATATCATTTCATTATTAATTCTATTCTTTTACTGTCTCCAATTGTAACACCTTTACTATTTTACATCTTACCCCCCCCTACTGAACCTTACATGGTACCAAATATAAACTATCATAAATTTAATTTCTTTATATCATTTATATCTTATTATCTCAAGAATTCAATTCAATCACATTACTTAACAAATATCCTCTACTACGATCGTTTTATAAATGCTGTATCCAAAATTTATTAATTGTAAACCCTTTTCCCATCTACCTAAATAGAACTTTACCAAGTTAATTAATTCTCATAACTCATCTTGTATGCTAATAATATTCTTATATATTTAATCATCACGTATTTCAAATAACCCAATGTAAGTCTCTTAAGAACATATTTAGTAATGTTACCTCGAATTTTAGCCATAGAGCGAATAAAAATTTTAAAATATTATCCATGTACATATATCTAAAACATCTAATATTGTTTAAAATGAGTTCATTAGGAATATGTTCAATCCTTTAACAAATCCTACCAGCCAATCACCTCATTCATATCTTATATTTTTAACATTGTCTTGCTGTTTTAATGTAATTCTAATATCTCATTTTTGCAGTAAAGTTACCCATGATAACTTTGTTGTGATGATTTTATTGAAGAAGGGTTGCATTTCTTCTTATGTGGGACTTGAAGTTGGTGTTTAAGCTTGAATTATCCAAATTGGGAAACATTGGAAGGTTCTCAGTTTGCACCGTGTCCCATCCTAATCAACACATACAAAAAGGAAAAACACATAATATCTTTGACATCTAACCTTCGTTCCAAAACAACATGGAAGACCATACCAAGCACTATATCCTCCTACACCAATTATAACTAATTAAACTTTCCTGCTTCATCGATTTTCAAGTTGCAAGTTTATTCACATTTCCATTTAATTACTGAGGGGAGCTCGCTCCATAAAGAAATCAACTATCTTACATATGTAAATAACAAAAGCAGCAAATATGTATATACATTAGTGATTGTTTATGTTTTAGTGTCTTTTTTTTTTTAAACTTGTAATAATTTATCGCTATAGTAATTTCACTCACATAGCAAAATGATAAGAGTTAGTAAGACCTTGGTCACAATTACAACTTTTCTATTTATTAAGAATATTTTACTCCATAGTATACACGTGGTTAATAATTGTCATATCACTTCTCACGTATTTGGTAATATTCATACTTTTGGCGTCATCTAATACGAGCACAAGTACTCAATTCACCATTACTCATACTAGTAATATAAATCGTCTTTCTATAATTATCACTCTCTATTTATATACGTCTCTATTCCATATTAAATTTCATTTATATAATTCTCACTTAATTATATAGAGTATTTTACTAGGACCTCAATTATCCTATATCTAATTATCTAATATCATAGGTACTCCTATTCCCTTTTAACGTTTTCACATTCAATTATATGCCAATAATACTCGTAGTCATTATATAATGTTTTACATATAATATTTACAATATAAAATTAGTGATAATATATACATACCCTCTCAAATTAAAGCTATTAATCACCCCTAGACATAAAATGATAAATTACCTATAATAGCACACACTATCACCAATTGCAGTATGTTTTAATAAACTTTCAGATTCCCCTTTATAAATATTCTGTAACATAACTAATATCTCATAAAACCTACTAGCCTCTACTTATAATTACCTGTGTCAATCAATATGGCTAGATATTACTACTAAGCTAAATCTTATTCTAATCTACTATGCTAAACAAACTTAATAATTAATATTTATATCTATTCTTATTTTAGAAATCACTATATATTCTTCACATCACATAATAATTATATATATAAAATTATATCATATTATATTAATTCATATTATTTAAAATTAATATATCATTATTAATATATATATTATATATAATTAAGTATTATATATATATATATATAGATTAAGCTTCATGTCCGGTATATATATTATATCATAATGAGTTTACTCCAGTATTCATATCCTATTATTTACTTATACTATAATAATATTAAATTATACATAATTATATCTATATATATATATATTATTATTACTATCTAATTCATATATTCATATATATAATTATCTATACTATATTAATAATATTAATTATAACTTATTATATATTAGATATATCTATATATATATATTATTATTATTATATATATATATGAATACATAATAATCATACATATATTAATATAATATATAAAACTTAAGTTAATATATAATTAATATAAATTTACTATAACTTATAACTATTATATTATTTATAAGATATCTATATTATTATCTATTATATATATACTAATATATATAATATTACTCTAAATTATAGTATTAATCTATTAATTATCATTAATTATATTAAATATATATATATATATATAATAAATATAAATATAAATATAATATATATTTAAATATAAATATATAGTATATATATAGTATATATAATATATTAATATAATATAATATATATTCATTGTTAAATATAATATATTAATATATTTATATATTATATTATATTTATATATTAATAATTAATTAATATATATTATCAGAATATAATATTAATTATATAATATATATTTATTATATATAATATATTTATTATAATATATATATATATATATAATATATATATATATTATATATATTAATATATAATATATTATAATAAATATATATAGATAAATATTAACTATATATATATATAGTATTATATTTAATATATATATATATATATCATTAATAACTTATTATTATATATATAATATATATATATAGTAAAATATTTATATTACATCTTAATATATAATTATATATATATTACATAATATATATATCATAGTGAAACAATAAAAAAAAAATAAATATAAAATATAATAATATAATAAACGCGTCATCTCCCTAGATAATAGGTATATGGCTACCTTCTAAAGTAATAAAACCCGACTTTCATATGGGACCATTCAATAATGATCCATAGAGTAATATAACCTAATACTACTACTAACGGCAATATTTCACGGCGACCAGACTAATCACGTAAGCCGGTTAGTATTTTATTACCTAATAGTAACAAGTACACATCTATATATCATATTATAGTAATAAATACTATATTAACTTAATATCGTAATGATGTCGAAATAGAAATTTTATATAGACCTAGGTCAATTCTCTCACACTTCACTAATACGCAGGGTTACTCATAATCACTTAGTAGGCCCCTTTCCTTGTAATTAGCGATTAGTGCTCTAAACTCTTATAGAAGCGCATCTCATATATATATATATTAATCATATAACTATATATATATATATATTATATAACTATATATAATATATTAATAATATATACTATATTATTAAATATATAGTATCATACTATATAATATAATAATATAATTAAATTATATATATATTATTATATTATATAGTTATAAATTATATATATATATATATTAATATATATATATAGATTATTTATATTAATATATATATAATAATAATATTACTATTAAATATAATATATATATTAATAATATAATATAATATTAGTATAATTATATATTATAAATATATAGATATTATATATATAGTCGTAAATGGAAATTTATTTTAATACTAAAAATAAATATATAACATAATAATATTATAATATTAATCAATATGTAAAATTAATGAAAATATACATGTAATAATAAAAATAAAATAATATATATATGACATAAATTAAAATATGCAATTATAGATTTATATTGCTAATAATTAGTAATTATATTATTATTAAAATTATTGGATGATTTTCAATACAAATATACAATAAACGTACTAGTGTATTATAGAATCACAGTACAAGTACATAGATTACATAAGTACTGAGTCAATAAATGTACTTTTTAATAAGTATCACAATAAGTACACAAGTACATAATACATTACTTATATTACTTGAATATCCAGTCATATTTATATATCATTATATTATATATATATATAACTATAATATATATATTATATGTTTATATAAGTATATATATATATATATATATATATAATAATATATATCAATTAAATTAAGTAATATTATATATAATATTAATATAGTATATAATTAATATATTATATATATATATATCATATATATTATATATATATTATAATTTATATATATTAAATAATATAAGTATTATATATATATATAATATATAAGTTTATAATATAATATTAATAATATCATTATAATCAATATATAAAGATTAATAATAATAATATAATTATTATTAAAATATATATTATCATATAATTATATTATAATTTATTTATATATATATAATACATATTCACATATATATTAAATATATATAATAATATATATATTAATTAATATATATATA
>JABUQX010138139.1:0-27510 GCA_015478945.1 Trachelipus rathkii | reverse complement strand
CGTCGTGTACTTTCGTTCATTAAATCATGTTTGGTGTTACCGTTTACACATGTAAACACACCTTTGTGTTTCCACTTTCACCGATATCACAGAAACTCTGTAGACACATTTTTGCTGTATGGGGCACGTAAGGCTCATTTGACACAGTTTACCTGATCCCTAGATATACTTTGTACCTATGAAAAGAATCACTTTCAACATAACGCACACAAAAATGAAGATGATGATGAAAAGCTTAGTTTTGGGGAGTTTACAAGTCTTGCAGCATATTCCGATGACCATCCAAGCAGAGTTGAAACCCAGAGCCCCCAGATAGAAATGTTATACCAAGGGCGGATGAGGCCACTTTGCTATACAACTGAGTAACTGAGAAAGAAGAAAAATATTGAACTAAAATTTTTGGTTTACTAATTTTTTTAGTAAATTTTTTACATTCTCTGCGGGTTTTAAGACATTTTTTGTTGTCTTAAGGCCAAGGATGTTTTTATAATAACAGGGGAACTTAGAAGGCAAAATCAGAAAGAGATAAGGAAGATTAAGAGGAATGTTTTTAAGAAGGGGTGTGTTGATTTAAAGGAATTAAATTTACAAGGTTGAGACAGGCCCACCCACGACTCTATCCCAGGTCATAGGCCAGAATCGGAAGATTAAGACGAGGAGGCAATTCTAAGCAGAGAAAGGGCAGGTGAAATGAGTTGAAGGCCGAAGGAGTCGAGGTCAATAAAACTTACGAGTGGATAGAGTTAAGATGTGGAAGTGAGAGAGAGGTCATTAATGAAAAGTAAAGAATAAAAAGTACAGGAGATAAGACAGAACCCTGAGGAACACCACAGTGACGAAAGAATTATTCAACAACAGCCGACATTGACGATTTGAGAGAAAACTAGACATAAGTAAACAAAGAGAAGGAAACCTAAAGGAAGAGCTTGGTGAGCAGTGACACTTGCCATACTCGGTCAAATACTTTGGATATGTCAAGCTATACCATAGATCTCCTTGCCAGTTCTAAGGGGAAAACCATAAATTCTGGTAAGGTAGGAAATTATATCTCTAGGCTAGACCTCGAAGGCATGAAAAGCCATGCTGCCGATCAGGCAAGTGGGCCAGGAATTCCAGATGGTCTAAGAAATATAGAGAGTGAGAAGGGTTTCAAAAGATCTTAGATAGATACAAGGAAGTGAGCTATAGGGCGATAGTTGAAGGATAGGCAGCTTCCTTTTCGTATCGGTTATTGGACATGTACATTACTTCCCAGCACTTTGAGAAAGTGTTAGTGTGAGACATAGTGAGACTATAGTTGAACGAGAGGAGGGCTTCCCATACAGGAAGCACACTCCACCTCAAAACTCAGGGAGAGCTGTCAGGCCTGCGTTCCTCAGATTGCAAAGGAGCCGATCAAATACTGTGATACAGGCAAAACAGGACACCTGAGAGGAGAGGGGGAGGAGGGAGGAGGGGAATGCCCAGAATCAGCCCAGGGGGTTGAGTTAGAGAGGGAAAACGGCTGAAGGGATTGGCCTTTTCAGTTGGAGAATTAATAACAGAACCATGGGAGCAGAACCAGAGGAGGAAAGGCAGAGATTTACAGAAAGTTGTTAGAATGTTTTTGGCAAGAGGGCAGAAAGATTTGTCAGGCGGAGAACCAAGCGCATTTTCGTTTAATGAGTTTGATGGCCAGCTAATCTGAAAAGAGTATCCTACAACAATTTCTAACTGAATGAAAATTAACAGAACAGAGTAAAGAAAGAAATTTTCCCACTCCAGTTCATAACTGTCTCTCCTGGCTGGATATTGAAGAACAAGTACGATCAGACATGGATTATGAGGGAGAGAAAAGGTGTCGAGAAGAGAGAATGGGTCCCGCTGTCCCCATGGGCGGGTGGCTCACTGCCATCGGCAGAAGCTGAGAAAAAAACCATGGGTCAAAGCATTAATTTCACAGTGCAGATTGTAGAAGCAGCATGAGGGCCTCCCAATCGGCCCGATCAAGGGCGCGTAGGGCAGGATGGGACTGTTGGAGTGACCAGGGATTCAGAGAACACCTTTACAGGTTGTGGAGTGGAATTTATACAATACGGGGCTTGAAGGTGGTATGTATATGAGAAGAGGACTTTAGTGGTGGAACATAGGTCAAGTGTGTTCTAGAATTAGTAGGACGATCCAAAACGTGTGTGGGTTCTTTTGATGATTGCTCAGATAATTTGATATACTAAATGAAGTTCAAACACTCCTCCACTAAATCATTTAGCCAGGGGAGGGACACAACATTATAGTGTGTACATTGAAATCCACTAATAAGAGAGGAACTCAGTAAGGAAAGTATACAGTCTACGTGAAGTGAAAGATATTCAAAAGGCGGAAGTGAGCTCATGTCTGTTGGGGAACAGTAGCAAACACAAGATTATTCTGTAGTAGAAGGGAAGAAAAGATTTGAAGCACAGGAAATATGCAGGATTAGGGAGTTAGATTCAGGAGACATGTTATGAGGTGTTTCCTGTTTTGAGCAACCAAGCATAAATAGCAGGGAAATAAAGTTGCGGTTGGAAGTTCTTGCTCCTCACGAGTTAGAGGATGAATTCTTACATATTTGGGCCGTAGCAAAGGTTAGGGTTGAGAGTTAGAGGAGACAGGTATTCCGCGATTTAAGGAGTGAATTATAAGCCGCGGACCCAGTAGAAATTACATAGAAAGCCCATACACTCGAAATCTGCCATCACACATGCACAAACAACCTAAAAAAAGCAACAAAACAAAAAAAAACGATAAAAAAAAAAAAAAAAAAAAAAAACGAAGTTTAGCCTTCTCCTTTTCAAAAAAAACTGAGAAATGTTATTGTGGAGTTTACTATTTTACAAAATATGTAAAAATGGGCGGGTCAATAAAAAAAAATATAAAACACACACGCTGTACCCTCACCAATTCTGAGAAAGAAAATTTTTTACGGTGTTAGCGTAAAACTGGATGTAAAGATTAAAGCTAACAATTAACTAAAAACGTTGGTGATATGCTTAAACCCGTTTAAAATAATTAACATATATCTTGAGAATGTTTAGGTTAAAAACTACAGAAAAAATATACCCTAGTACTATCTAAGCTACGTGTATTTACACAATCCTAAAACTAACTATTTTAAAACACTATGGCTTTAAGTTTCAAAATTAAAAAAAATTAAAACAGATATGTTGATCGTAAAGCATGCATGGCTCTCAAATATTAAGACATAATAATAGTTAAACAATTATGGGTTTTAAAGCGTTTAATGTTCAAACAAACTTAATGGCAAAATAACAAAACAGTAAAAGCACTCAAAGAAACGGAGCTCCAGTAGCAACACAACCATCCCCACTACTTGCCGTCTAGCGACTTATATTTGTGACCACTATATATATATATGCATATATATATATATATATATATATACGCCTCGCACTTTATATGCTATACGCTAATTTTAACTCTATATATATACCCAAAAAGTCATATTATATTATTTTATAATGCTAAGAGCAGAAAAAGGGGTTCAGGTTCACCAAAAACTGTGGTCAAGTTGGAGGATACAGAGCTATTTCTCTCTCCTTGGAAGCTTCCAGAAAGCTTTGTCTTGCTGGATGTTAAATAGAGGCCCACACCACACTCCTAGATGAACTACGCTCGTGAGCACAGGGGTGCATTTTATCTGTAAAAAAAAATAAAATAAAAAAAAAAAAAAAAAAAAAAAAATCATTTTTCCTACTTTATGGTCCATAACACCTTCTAAAAGATTATCCCATATCTTGTGTGAATCCTCCTTCTTTGATAATAACTCTGTAGCTGAGACTGATATAAATAATCAGTCTCTAGAGCTTCTTTTTGCAAGGGAATAAGTTATTATAGTATTATAAACATTATAAAGAGGGCATATGATTACCTTTAGCTATTTTATGAAGAAAACCGTTTGAAAGCGGTTAATCAATTCTGCTGTTGATCCTCTTTCTCAACAAACAATGACTAAAAAGAACATCCAGCTTTTTCTTACAGGCGTAGATGCCTCTTGAACTTCTCACCATTCGAGAAGTTGCACTGTTTGGATTGTGAAAGAGAGGTTTCTCATCTTATTGATCTTATTCATTTAGGCAATACTTTCCTGAGATATTAATTAGCAGTGGATAAAAATAAGTAATGTATATAGCAGATTTAATAACTTTATGAACTTTAAATGTAACAGGATCACACAGGGTGATGGTAATTCAGAATTAATTGATAATCAAAGGTGGAGATTCACTTGATAATAGTTTACAGCCCTAAGGAAGACTTCTACAAAATCACTAACAAGAGATCTGGTTCGGAAAAGGAAATTCAACTATCTAAGACTGGACAACAGTACAGGTGTTGTTTGTGTATTATTTATGCCCATTCATTCTTTACTTATCTTTATATACAATGGTAGTTTCTCTAGTAAAATCAAGGAGAAACATCTTACGTAAAACAGTAATTATGATGACACAATCTTTGTGTTCAATAGATTTAATTTGTTCCTGTAGAATGAAACTTTGGCTCGTTAATTGAAATTCAGCCCAGTGAATAAAAAGCTTTGGCCAGTAAATAGAATTCAGCCCGTGAATAGAAAAGCTTCGGCCCGTAAATTGAAAAGCTTCGGCCCGTAAATTGAAACCCTAAATAAAATCTAGATTTAGTTTACTTTATTTATTAGAACTATATGTTTTATAAGTGGCTCAGTGACCTACCCTTCACACTAGCCGTGAATAACAATGGGGGTTTTCGGAAAGGTCTTGAACTTCTAAATGACAAGTATCACCATGGATACTGTAAACATGAGGTTGTGACAATTATAAAATGACGGAATTAAATTCTAAATTATTATAATTAATTTTGAATGTTCTATGCACATACCTTATAAGTTCATAATAGTTCTTAGCCACTTCATTCAAAACATTTATGAACGGCTACTATCTCCTCTCAATAATGATTTTGGGGAGAAACGTTATTTAAATAATATCAATAGATTACTAAGAAAAATAAATAATTAATAACATTTAATCAGGGGGCCAATAAGAACATAATTAAATTATAAGATGCAACCACCATAAACCAATCTAACCATTCGGATATATCCATCTTAAAAAGGTTTGAATATATTAATAATAATAAGGTGATCATCGTACAATGATCTCCCTTATATCCCCCCACAGCAAATCTAAACCCCCACCTCAATTTTTAACAACATTTGTGATTGAAATTCAAAGATGGTGGAGATTATAGATCGGAGAAGAAGAGAAGGATATGAAACTTGAACCAGATCCTGTGATTACAATAATAAAGATTGCAAACAATTTATAACATATAATTTTATACAAAAGAATTAGACATGAGGACGGTACTGTTTGTAAAACAAAAGAAAATTTCCTATAACAACTGCGAACTGGGTAAAGAAGAAAGTCCTGTAGCTGTTTCTCTTTCTTCCTGGAATATCTGCAACCACTGTTGGGTTGCCATATCCCTTTGGTATTCAGTCATACCTTCCCAATTTAACTGGCGCATTACCCAACGGATTCTTGTTCATTGGATTGACTGTGATCGTGGATCCACAGGTGTATCATGACTTGTCTGATAGCTAGTATTCTGAGGTAGAGGAAAGAAATATTGTGGTACTGGATTCGGAATAACTGTGGGATAAGTCATTGTATATATGTTTGTAAGGACTGTGGTGTAGTATACGTTTGGTCATAGGGCGGCTGAGGAGGTGATACAAAAGAACTTGGGCCCTGACCAGTGGTATAATCAAATTGTTCATACCCGGAATATGTTGCCTATTCAGGAGGATTTTGAGGAAATCCAGATGGGGTAGACTCAGGATTATACTAGGAAGTTGAGGGTTGATTAATTAACGGAATTTCTCTAGCAGGTTCCTCATTGTGGGGTATTAACATCAAGGGACGATGACGGGGATCAGGTACTTCTCGAGGGGTTACCTGAGAACGTCTGTATGTCCTCTGATGGACGTGGGAACGTTTGACAAAAAATAAATTGTGGTATTTTCCAATTAATGTCTCCAGAAACCTACAGTTGAGATGTAATCCGTCAGGTAGCAGGGAAGATTTCATGGCGGTGGAAATTTTTTTTAAATATTGACTATGAGGGGTAACTTTACTTTCCAGATTAAGGCAGTCGATTCCGTAATAAAAATCGAGCACATCATTTCCCCTTAATATATTTTTATTTGGCCAATCATTTTGTGAAAATGCATGGCTCAAATATTTCAAAACTTATGATTGTGTGCCCTCGCATTTTATCTGGGGCAAGAATAGGGTCATTTATACAATAACTAGCAAAGGAAGAACCCCAATCTCTAATGATACACTTACAATTAAATGAATACAATTCTTGAAGAGGGTGAAGCATTAAATATACCTTACATGTAGGGTTGGAATTTTTTAGCAATTTGTGTAATTTTGGTCATTATGGAGGGAATTCCCTCGATATCAAAATCAGGTACCGGTTCATATACGGTTGAAGTTACTGCACAAGCATTAATCAATTCCTTGCTTTTCCACGCCATGGTGGTCAATAACCAAATAAGTAGTATGTCAACATTGGGTGTCATCAAGTTTTCAACCCTTGGAAAACAAGCGGCTAATTGGCGTCCTGATGCAAAGTCAGCTCAGACATATATGCCCTATTTTTGTCTTAAAATTTCTTCTCATGTCTGAAGAGAGAAATTTCAGACGAGCCTACAGCCATTAATATAAGCATTCATTAAATACTGTTCCAACGATCCAACAAGAGCAGGGAATCACATCAACAGTATCTTGAAATACAATTACATGATTAGAATCATGAGCACAATAGGTATTGTAGATGATACAAAAATGAAAATTGTCCAGTCTTTAGCTTCATTAACTATCTCATTGGTAACATTATAATCCATGACAATAATCATGAATTCGATAACTATAATTCTATAAAAACACCAATAAATGAATAATAGATAATTGAGTCATAATAAAAATAAAAGAATTCATATACTATAAGATTTTTTTTATAAACTCTGTTATAATCAAAGCCAAGAGTTTACAATAACTAATAAGAATCATTTATTGATTAAAACTATACAAATATGTTTTCAATGTAAACCATGGATACGAAACAGGGAAATGAAACACACTGTCTGAATATTTATAATTTTTAGGCATCTTTATTTACTTATCGATTAAATTTCAGAGTACCCACCAACACACTACAAGGTTTTATTTCAGCAGTATACCACCCATATTTGCATATATGCATGCATATATGCAGATATAGGTAATATAAAAATACTAATGTTATGATTTAGAGTGAAAATTATGATTTATCATAATTCACGCCCCAATGACTATTTTATAATATGATACCAATCTTGCCATCCTGAGATGAGCTTATTATCCATGGAAGCTTCTAGTAAAACATCGATGATTGAGATGGTTTAACATCTAAACTGCTCAACAGATATAAATCAAACTGCAAAAGAGTTTTCACAGGTTTTCCAACACCTGATAACTTTATCATGACATGCATGGTAAGGTTATCTAATTAGGGTTAAAAAACAACCAAAAAAAATAATTTTATAAAATAAAAGAATGTGAAAGAGACAGTTCTTGGCCCATAATATAATCTATTCTCAATTAAGATGAAATTCAGCACTGACTATAAACCTTATTTTACAGAAGACTTGATCGTCTTAACTGGTATAGCTCTCGGTCTGTAACACTAATTTATAGAGAGCTAGAACTATGGTTAGTCTGAAAGTCCCTTAAGTGGTATTCAAAACATTCTAAATTCTAAAATTTAAGCTAGAGTTATTTTTATTTATATAAATCAGGATAACATAAAAACTAAAAACCTTCTCTTAAAGGAGAGAAACGACCATCTTCGTTGACCGACATATTCCAGGGGAATTGATATCCACATATTTGCAAAACAGGGTGGAAATACTATGGTTTATCATTATGACCTCAATACTATTACCTTCTCAGTGTACTAATTCCCTAGTCGCAATAAAGGGGAAATAAATTATTTTCTTTTAATGCAGCTACTCTCAATACCATCGAGCGTAGTTTTTAAAGCACCCGGTTTTCTCATCCCATAATTGCTGAGTACTCAAAGGCTTGGCCCCCTTTTTAAATGAATGAGGGCTGTATTTTGAGAAATTTGTAATTTATTTGAGTTCGATTTTGAGAAAACAATAGAATGTATCCAAAATGAATACCCCTAACAAAAAATACACGGGGGGGGGAAGAGAGTCATCCAAAAGGCTCTTAAACCCCAACTACAATAACACGCACAGCATTACCACAGCGGGCAGTGAATGGGGGAGGAGGAAAAAATGGCTAACCAGAAAAGAACTTTTATTAAACCTACATGCCAAACTGACCAAAAGACAACACACCAATTTGATATACTATCCTTAATCTTGAACATATATCGACTACAAGACAGCTTTTAAGTATTAAACATAACAACAACCAAATCTCTGGAACGCACACCTATCGGCACGTAACGGATACTATATATACGTTATTATATATACATATTACAATAACACCTAAAAAGCCAAAAACATCAAACAACACAATACAACACTACAACATACAATCCATATACCACAGATACTAAACTCCAACAATATACATAACATCACATACCACACATAACAACATACAATAAGACAAACATACCAGACATACGCCAAAGTAACTACACCAAAACAATACAAAATCCAAAACACACCAAACACTGAAAATACCAACACCAACCTCACAACAACTAAAACCCAACAGCAATACCATCAACCAACACTACAAAACAGTACAAGAATATATAAGTATAGTATTAATGATTATGTGGGGGTTAAATAACTATATTATAACTACCATACAACATACGCAAAAAAAAAAAAAATAATAAACTATAACAAAAGCACATAAACAAATGTAAAAAACTCCACACTATAACACAAATATATAGATAACTAATATATATAACTATATCAATAATATAATAAGAACAATACCAAAAAGCACAAAAAAGTGCATGCTAACCAGCTGTTGTATCGATAACAATGACTAACAACCCAACAAAACAACACACATAGAACCAAGGATATCGACATGATAATTTTTTTAGAGAAATTTTAAATTAATTGTTAAACACAAGTCAGGAAAGGAAAGTTAAATGCTATGGTGCATTGCTATTTAGTAAACCATCGCTTAATATTTTAAAAATCAAATCGACACTCTTAAATAATCATGAATGAACGAACAACAGAAAAATAACATATTATATATAATGTATATTATATAATAAAGTAAGGGAACAAGTTAATTCATTTAAAGGTTCATAAAAATTTACATTAATTCCTCTAAGTTTAAAAAAATCCGAATATGTAATCTAGGAAAAAAAGGTAATGTTCCGCGAAATACCTTAGGTCCAATCCTTTTAATTATTTCAATATAAAAAAAGTGCTAAAGCTAAGAAACTAAAAAACATATAAAATTATAGCCACGCATGTCTATGTCTTGAAAAAGGAATAAGATCACGTGCTAAATCATACTTTTCTATGGGTGGTACATAGTATAAGAAGTACAATTGAGTTTCGGAAAAAGTGGGTAAATGTCCACAGAGATGTTACACGCATTGTATAGCGTTGGAGTAATAACAATAATACAATAATGATTAATAAATAATAATAAAATAATTAATAGAATAATAATAAAATAATAATATAATAATAAGTGAGATAATATATATAATATAAAATAATAATAATTTAATAATATAATAATAATAAATAATAATCGGAAAAACATAATAATATTAAAGCTGACAACGTGAAGATAGTAGATTAGTAGTAGTTAGTTAGTATTAATAGTCAGATTTGTATAGTAAAGTATAGTATAATCGATTTGACGTTAGTAGTAGTAGTTTTGATTAAATAATAATAATAATAATAATAAATAATATAATAATAATAATAATATAAAATACAAATATTAATAATAATAATAAGAATAATAATAATAAGTCATAATATAATAATAAAATAAAAAATAAACATAATTAATAATAATATAGAAATAATATAATAAATAATAATTATAATAATAATTATAATAATAATAATAATAATAATAATAATAATAATTGAATATATCTGAATCAAAATAATTCTGGTTTAGTCCAGTTGATAGAAAAGATTTTCGATAATACGGAAATTTCGCTTTAATCCTTGAATTTTTCAAACTCAAGGCAAAAAAGCTAAATTTCTGACCACGATTCCCCGAATGCCATACGTGGAACAGCGCTTCATTAATAGCGTAATGACAACTTTTCGCCTTCTAATCACTTTGTTGGGTTCAAATCCATGTTACGTTTTGGTGTTTCTTTTCTTTAAAAATTCCTCCATATTCTGGCTTTGATATTGTATGTTATTTAAGTAAAGTTTGAGAAAATAAGTAATAATGAAAATAAAAACAATAATTTATAAATGAAATAAATTTAACTCAATTAGATAAATAAAAAAAGAGAAAAAAAAAAAAAAAGTTTCTTAAAAGAAAATATATATAGATTAAAAGACTTATTATTATGAAGATGCAACAGTGAAATATTTTCTATTTAAAAAGAAATAAATCAAAAACCAGAAATAATTTTTTAAAAGCAAAAAATAAGCAAAAAAAATTTAAAAAGAAATAAAATAAAACAAAATAATTTTTAAAGAATAAAAATAAAATTGTTAAACATGTTGGAAAACTTGATATAGTATATAATTATTATATATAAATATATATAATCTATATATATTATACTAAATTATATACAGTATATATATATATAAAAATATGAATATAAATTAATATAATATATATATAGTAATATTATTATTTACTGTGCAAGTAATATATAAATATATATTTTTACAGGTATTAGCCACCACTACCTGGAAGGCCCTTCAAGCGAAGGCAGATAAGCTTCGGTCTACCTGACCAGGCCAAGCTGAAGCGCCAAACTCTGCAGGTGCCAGAGCATGGTTTTAAAGCAGAATGAAAGATTAAATACAGTGAGAAAAACAGAAGGTCCAAGGAGTTCCACAGAACAGAAGTGCTGGAAAAAGATGAGGCACCACAACGAGAACGAAGTCTGGATTTTTCTAATGGCTCGACGCAAAAGGCATGCGAGACGCATCTGGCACCGCCTTGATATTGCTTCGAGGCGACGCAATGAGGTTGGAATGCGATTGGCCAACCCCTGAGCACTCTACCGTTGTAGTACTATAGAAAAGAGATAGCTGCGCCAATGTCACGTCGCAGAGAAGAGGGTCAAGAGAGTTAGGAAAGTAGCCGCACAGCTTAATTAGTCTCTTAGCTTATAGGACTCAACTCTGATCCATAGTTAGGGGTAGAGCCGGAGCCCACGCCAGTTGCGAGAACAGTACTTCAAACAAGGGCGAATAAGCCCTTATATAACTAGCTGTGCCAAGAAGAAAAAAATTCCCGCACCTGAACAGAACCCCAGTTTCTTTGAGGCCACCTTAGCAACCGTTGTGATATGAGGTTCCAAGAACAATTTTTTGGTTTATGTTCAGACCAGAATGTTTATGTTGGTCAACAGTGAGACGTCTAGAACGGTCGAAAAAATAGTGGAAAGTTTTAGGAGGTGTTTTTGAGAGCGAATGTAAAGTAGTTGAGTTTTTCAAGTTGACACTTATCACAAAGAGTTATTAGTGCCTGGCCCCCACCGGGTAAATCCATCCAGGTCGAGCAAGATTAGATCAGACATCTGCGAAGTACACACGCAACTCTAGAGGCAAAAAGAGGGAGCAGATTGAAAAGAGTGAAGAAATTGGAGAGTTGAGTCATCGGCAATAAGAGTGAACAGAGTAGAAGTTACAGCTGAGGAGATCGTTGATGAAAAAGTAAGAATAAAGTGTGGAGATAAAACAGAACCTGAGGAACACCACAATAACAGGAGAAGGAGAAGTCGCTCCATCAACGAAGTGCTGATATGGAGCGACCAGAAGGAAAAAAACAGGACAAGAGTAAGCAAAGAGGAGGAGGGAAACCCCAAGGAAGGGAGCTTTCAGAGAGAGAGCGACCGCAGCCTACTCGATCAAAAGCCTTTGATATATCGAGTGGCACCACCCAAGACTCCCCATAGTCCTAAGGGCAGAAGACCATAAATCAGTAAGATAGGAAAGTAGGTCACCAGTTGACCTCGAGGGTCGAAAAGCCATACTGATATCTGAAAGAAGGGAATGAGACTTCCAGATGATCCAGGAAATTGAGATGTTAAAAGAGTTATCAAAGGATTTAGAGTTAGAATACAAGTGAGAGCATAGGACGAAGTGAAAATAGTTAGAAAAATGGATCAGAACGGCTGCACCTTTTTGGTTGATTGGTCTTGGACATATATGCAGTCGCTTCCATCGACTGATGGAAAATGTACAAGTATTATGCATAGAGAGCTGAGAGTTGATCCGATTATCAGGGCCTGTTCGATAGTCACAACTCTCCTTAGAACCACGGCAGGTACCCATCCGGGCCACATAGCTCCTTTCCTGGAGCACTCATAGGATTCGCAGAATCCGATACACCCGATTTCATGCGTCAATCATAACAGGCGAAGAGGCATAGGAATACCTAACAGGGAGGATAGCAGGATGGATAGGGATCCGGAATCGTCCCGATGGAGAATTAGATGAAAAAAGGAGCCGAAGAGATTAGTCCTTTTCTGTAGGTGAGTTAAGACTACAGGTAACCGTCAAGATAGCGAATAAGTGAGGAAAGGCAGATTTACAAAAGTTATCAGAGATGTTTTGGGCAATGAGTGCCAGAAATTTTTACTCATGTAGGAGAGCCAAGTAGGTGTGTCCACTTTCTTTTATAAGGAAACACGCTTAGCCTGTGTTCGAAGAATAGCTCCTGTGCAACGATCGAGCAGAATGTAAATTAGTAAGAGTGATAGCAACGAGAGAGTTTTTCCAATAGGCCGATTTACGCAATGTCTCTCTCCCGCAAATGGAGCAGTGAGATAAATTTCCCATTCAATCCATGGATTGTTGAGGTGAGAAAAAGATTTAGTGTTGACAGAATGGATATGAAGCCCGCTCTACCGCTCAGACGATACGACCCCTACCTTTTCAGCCGGTGACCGAAGGTTCCTCCGAGTCAACGCAAGATCACTCCAAGCATTAGTTAGGCAAAATGATAACGATTCGCAACGCCCCCCATTAGCCCGATTAATGTTGCCAGAAAGTACGTTTGGTCATGGTGAAGCTGCGGAGAAAAAAGTTTTTAAATTAAGATGCTAGTCAAGATTTGAATTGTCAGATTACGATAGGAGGAGATAGATTGCATGTAATTCATGTAATTATATATCGAGAAGGAGTAGTGGTTGAAACATAAATCAAGCGTGTTTAAAAATTTGGTTACGTACAATATCTAGGTATGGTGTAGGCTTCTTAATTAACTGTTCCAGGTCGTTGAGAATACTGAAGTTTATGCCTCCTGTGCCCACCTGCATCAGTATGAGAGAGCCCAACCACTCAGTTGGTAATGAACGTTTGAAATCACCTAAATAATGAATCTCAGCATTTGGCATGGGAAGAAGAACAGTCTTCATGTGAGAAAGTATAAATATTCAAAAAAGGAGGTTGAAAATCTGTTCCGTTAGGTAGGGTAGCAGTAGCAGAAACACAAGCAATAATGATAGTAGAGTAGTAGGAAGAAAGAATTTAAGCCACAGAACATTGAATTAGAATTCAAGATTCTCTCAAAGACGCACTACAGGTGCAAGTGTTAATGTTTACTATAGCACAGACTCCACCATTTAGTCGAAGATTACTCAGAAAATTGTTTTTACTAGTTCGGAAGATATTAAGTTTTATGTTTGTAAAAAGAATCACCTGCTAGCCTGTGTTCTCAGACAGTAATTAAAATGTTCAAGTATGAGAGTTAGCGAGGTGATATTCCACTGATTCATGATTAGCATTCAGGCCACGGAACGGTAGCTCAAAAGTCAATAGAGAACCCAGCCTGCGCCCACCCCTACATCTTCTCTGTCCAGTCATTCAAACAAACAGCCTCACAAACAAAACACACACAATCTTACATACAAGCCCACCCACAAGAACCCTACTGTACTATTACGCCACACACAGAGCAATCACAACACATCGACCACAACACGCTACAACACATAACACACCGCACACATACACAACGCACACACCATCACGATCACGTACCATAAATACAATAATAACATTAATTTTAAACTTTATTAGAAAAACGCTTAAACATTCCGCCCATAATATACTCCAATATTAACTATATACTACTAAATATATATCATCCATCAATATACTCATATAGTAGTCATCTACCCATACTATAATATATAATATAGTAAGTATATACGAACAATACACTATCATTATATCACTATCACACTATAGATTGATATAATCACTAATATATTCAAATATAATTTCTATATATAATCAATAGAATTAAGATAAAATACTACTACTATCATATATATATCATACACAATACATACACTATACTATAAAAATAAATACTATAATCATACTCATACTATATAGTTATATAATATATATATATATATATATATATTATATATATATATAAAATTGCTATATAAGTTAAAGATCTTCATAGCCAATCGGGCGTTTTGCAGCCCAGTAGACTACGTTCGCTGGAGTTGTTACGAGTACACGCCAGGCACGAGTTCGCGTTCGGCCGGTGGCTTTCGTTTTAAGTGATCACTCCCTGGCCGCGAGAGGGTCAGGCCGGAGTTTCCTGTGACGCTACGTCAACAGGGCCGTTGTGTGTTCTCCAAGTCAAGAGCTGAGAAAGCAAGTGAGAGGGGCTGGGGTAACGTAATGAATCCCCTACGAGTTCGATGACCGTCGTGAAAGGGGGTCAAAGATAAGGAGGAGCAGTCAAATAGAGTGGGGAGAGGGCAGGAATGAAGGAAGCAGTCACTGAGAGTGGTGGGATGTGGTGCTGAGCAGTGGGGCACAGGGTATGGTGCCACACCAAGAGCTAGTCCACAGAAACGTTCTCATGAAAAAAGGTTATGAAAATAATAATCACACACGCTGTGCGTGTGTGAGACCGGCTCTGGGCCAAAAGGGCTCATGAAAGAGCATGACAAGGGTAATGAACGCACATGTTCTTCGACCATGTGTATGTGGGCATACGTAGGTGCCTGCGGCACCTACGTTCACCCACGAAAGAGCGTGACACCATTAAAAAAGTAATGTGCGCACATGGTCTACCATGTTTATAGTAAAAAAACTTTTTCGGGTCAGGGTTTAGTTTTTTTTTGTCATTCTCCACTTATATATAAATGCAACAGTATTACAACTTTAGTATATAGGGCCTATCACCTTAGTTCTAATTTCCATCTCATGCATGAAGAATTTAATTTTCTCTTAATTTTTTTTAAAAAATAATTGTTACCCCATTTCATTAGTCCACAAGTATATAAAGGATTTTTTGAACTCTCGTTCCACACCCAAACCTCTAACGTATTCAGCTTTGAAAATGCAGTTTGTATTTAAAATTACCTTTTTATGAACATATTTTCACGAAACTTCGTAAGGAATTATCCTCCCTCCTGCAAAGCCATTTTCCCCAATTGAATGTTAATTTAGTGTTCACAATTCAACTATGATCTCTTCATTTTGCAACCATAAAGACCGTGTCCCTGCAGCTCTTTGATCCTCAATTATTTATAAATTTACTTGTGATAGTTATAATGCTATCATATTGGCAGCACCTCCGCAATTCCACGTTGAATAGACAGCGAGCACGGCAAGGCATTTCGTACCCGTACCAAAACCTGGAGCTATGACATATACCACCAATCCCATTCCCGCTATTAAGAGTCCAACTCACACTAACCTCAAAGCCATACCTTTAATGTATAATAATTTCACTATACTAACACAAACAAATTCGCCAGCCAACTTGCATATTTTGGAAACTTTATACATTCACAACATAGTGATTCCGGCCAATTTAAACTACAGCTAATTTAACTTGAAACAGACAGCACAGTTTACGTTCGTTTACATTCAATGGTCTGAAGTTTGAAAATGTCTAAGACTTGGCTGGTGAGTTTGAAAATTTTTCGAGTGTTGTTAATACTTTAATATTCCATTTTAATTTAGTTGTCCATTAATATACAATTTCGAATCATTTAATTGTATTTGTTTGATATGTAATATATATTGTTTATCGATGGAGAGCGTCGTCTTGTTTTTTCTAATTATAATCAATTCTTGTAAATGTATGAACATTTGATTTTGATTATGGATACTGTACTATACATATATTAATAAATTAATTTTTTTTTTATAGAATTTTGTATACTTAATGTTATTATTTTCATTTTATAGTGTTTTCACCTGATGATGGAAATTGCGGTTTCCGAAACTTAATTTCAAATCAAGTTTTAATATTGTGGAGGGCCCTAGTATTGCTTTCCTATCAAAAAAATATATTTATTATATATATATATCAGATATATTATTAATTTACACTTTAAAAAATAATTATATATTATATAATATATATTATATAAATAATATATATATATATATATATATATCAGAAGTTATTTTTAAAAATACTTGTTGTAACCGTCGAAAATCTGCACCAATTCAGACGTGATCAATTCCTGCAACGGTTTCTTAATAAGTTATATGATCTGCATATATATATATATATATTATATAAATATATATATATAATATTATATATATTATAATATATATATATATATATATAGTATATATATATATATATATAATATATATATATTTAGTGATGGACCGGATTAATCATCATCGGCATATTTTTTCTCAAGCGTTATCGTCATCGTCAATTTTTGCCGTATTATTTGTGCCAATTAATAACCAAATATAATGATATTTTGGATAATAATAAAACTCAATATTATATAATATTATAAATATATATATATATATATATATATATATATATATATATATATATATTAATATATATATATATATATATATATATATATAGATATATATATATATATTATATATATATATATATTACCATTTTGCTTATTGGTAAGTATGACATTCCGAGTGCCTAATAGTTCCCCTTTCTGTTTTGCCGCTTCATATCCAACACTCACCTTAACGTTTTTAGAGACCACCACCTTCTATCCACATGATCAACTTACACATACATATAATACACACCCCCCTGTCTATAAGACTTCTTACAGGACATCGCCTATCCTTTATATCCCTATGTGGGTAGAAAAAATTGCCCCACACTCGAATATATCCGGCGTGTCGTAGAAGCGGCTAAGGACGTGGAGTTAAGGTTGGCTGCCCCACTACCACTTATCTTTTGCCAGGAAGTGCTAATCATGAACGGAGAGTCTGATCTCCGCAAGCGGCCTTCTAATTTTCGAGCGAAAAATTATGAATCGTATTTGGTAATGAATTGTCAGAGAATAAAGTTCGAGGAGGAAGAGGAGAGAGTGAATGGATGTACTTTTAAAAAGTGCCAAAATTTGATTTGCTCGCTGCTGACTGAAGAAAGATGAAAGGAAACGTGAAAATGATGGTGTGGTAGAAATGTTTAATGAAAAACTCACGCAAGAATTCGAAAGAGAATGATCGCAATGTTGATGAGCCGAAGTGACTTATGGTAGATTTTGTGTGTGTATGTGAGTACTAAATTTAAATTAAGTTTGAAAAAGGTCAAATTTTCGATCTTGTTGCGGCAAAGTTCCATCGAGGTAATGTTGAAGAAGTACGATTTTCTGGCGATATCTGAATGATGTTCTTGGATGGGAATGAGAAGAAGATTTTATTTGCCACATATCTTTCCCACCGCAGTTATCAACTACCCCCCCCCCCAACCCCTTTTTTCCCCCCAGAAAACACTTACAGAAAGCCCTATTCAAGGAGGGCGTGTAGTACGCTCAAAAGTTTACCCTCTAGCTCAAATTACGCAGATGACCACAGACGCAGGCCTTCTAAAACGCGAGGATATTTAAATTCAGCAGAAATACCAGAGCAAGAAGAGAAATGCACAAATAAGCACGACGCCCCAACAGTGGCTGGAAAGAAGGAAGCACCATAGTGAACTAGCCTGGAGTTTCCAATGTCAACACAAAACTCGTGCGCAGATACAGCACCCTTTGTGCTACAGGCGTAAACGTAAAGGTTGGTACGCGAATATGATAAGATTCCTCGAGCACGCTGCTACTGCGTACCTATAGGATAGAGATAAAGCACCAACATCGCGCCCCGCCAAAGATTAGAGGGTCAAATGATCGAGTGAAGACAGAACAGTTTATAGCATTGGGCTTTGACGAGAGGCCTGCCGAAAAGCCGGGTGAAAACCAGACCCCCCCCCCAGATATGGAAGCAGTACCTCCTACATGACATGGATGGAGACCCTTTATAACTGTGAACAACTGAGAAGAGTAAAAAAAAATCTCGCAGTCTAAACAGAACTTCCAGTTTCTTTGAGGCCACCCTAGCAACCGTTGTGGTGTGAGGTTTAAAAGACATTTTTTTATGTTAAGGCCACGGATGTTATATTCCCAGACAGGAAGAGACGAGAGAACGTCGAAAGGAGATATAAAAGTTAGGTGTTTTGAGAAGGAAATTCTTAGAATGAGTTTCAGATGACTAAGAATGAGATACTGAAAAAGATTTCAAAAATCTTAGATAATCAAGTGAGAGTTATAGAGCGATAGTTAAAATTATAAGAGCGGCTTATTTTTTTCGGAATAGGTTGACATGTGCGAGCTTTCCAACACTGACGGAAAGTGCTGAGTATTGAAGACAAGAGAGTACAGGTGACCGAGGCGGTCAACACCGGAGCACACTCCCGCAAAACTACGGAGGAATGCCATCCGGCCACCCGCCTTGCTAACGTTCGTAGATTCAGGAGCCCATGCACCTACTGATCAAAATGTAATCCACGCAAATTACTAGGACCTGATAGGATGAGGAGAGGACGGCAGGAGGAGAGGAGGAGGAGGAGGAGGAGGAGAGAGGAGGAGGAGGAGGCAGGCAGAGAATAATCAGAATTCGTCCAGGGTTGAATTAGAGGGAAAATAGAAGTTCGAAGAGATTGGCCTTTCAGTTGAAATTAGCAACAGAATCAACGCCAATCATCAGATCGAAAAAGGAGGAAAGCAGATTTCGCAGACAGTTCTAGAGATGTTTTGCAATGAGGCCAGAAAGATTGGTTAGTAGGAGATCCAAGGAGTTTATAGGAATTTTTGAAGAAAGCCCGCTTTGCTCGTCAAAGAGTATCCCTGCAACGATTTCTAGCTGAATGAAAATAAGCGAGAGTGTTAGGAGAAGGAGAATTTTCCCACCCCCGATACGCACTGTCTCTAGCCTTAATGGCCATACAGCAAGCACGATCGAACCATGCGATTAAGAAGAGAGAAAGATTTTAGGTTGAAGAAGGAATACAGCTTTGCTCATCCCACAACGTTACAGCTCCCTCTCTTATCTTTAAATCTTTTTAACCATTCATTATCCTAACTAGAGTAGCCATTGATATAATCTGCAAACTTGGAAACCTTACATTTAAAATGAATGAGTCACAGGAGATTTTACTCTCCATCAGCGGGATTCGAACATTGGACACCGCGTCGCAGTGTTAACAATAACCGGATGCCCTAACCACTAGGCCATCCAAGACCTAAGAAATCGTTACGG
Organism: Trachelipus rathkii; assembly: GCA_015478945.1. NCBI lineage: Eukaryota > Metazoa > Arthropoda > Malacostraca > Isopoda > Trachelipodidae > Trachelipus > Trachelipus rathkii. Next base: position 7,712 of record JABUQX010138139.1, on the reverse strand, counting down.
CCACAAACATGTCTCCTCATTTCCATTAATAAATTTTTATTTTTCATGATTAATTATGTTTATTATATTATTATTATTTTATTAGTATATATATTATATTAATTATGATTATTATTATTATTTATTATATTATGATTATATATTTATTATTATTATTAGTATTATTATTATTATATTATTATTAAAACTTCCTTTAAACATGCTTTATCCTACGAGGGTAACAAGGGGGGACTACAGGAAATCGAACTTTAAGGCCGGCTGTCCCAAACCAGAGCCACCAACGTGTTCGCAGTCGAGTTTTATTTCTTGCCCCCAGAAGACAAAACTCCAAACTGCTACGCGGATTGATTAACCAGCGCCTCTCGCATAAGGGCGGCGAGTCAACCTCTACGCCAAGAGGCGTATTATTATTATTATTATATTATTGATTATTATTATTTGATTATTATTATTATTATTATATATATTATTATTATTATTATTATTATATATTATTATATTATTAATTATTATTATTTATTATTTATTATTATATTATTATTAATTATTATGTATATTATTATTATTATGAGACTTAAGGAATCAAAAATTTTTGATCGCTTAAATAATTTTGGGGGTTGAACCCCTTGACCCCCCCATGAATTGTTAAAGCCTGTATATATATATATATATATATATATATATAATATAATAATATATATATATATATATAATTATATATATAATATAATATATATATTATTATATATAATATATATATATATATATATATATAATATATATATATAATATATATATATTTAGAGATGGAGAGAAATTTTTTAAAATATACTTTTTCAATTAATCATCGTCATCGTCATCATCGTCAAAATTTTATCATAAAAATATATGAATCGGATGGGTCCAGGAACGTCCCAGCATGGTGAAAATACATCAGGGGGTATTTAAAAATACAAATTGATCAGTTGATCTATATCTCTTGTACATAATGACCCCGGTCTTGGTATTATTATTTACCATGCGCGGTAACCACTACGCTACGACGAGTGCGAGCGGGAGGAATACATTGTAATAATGCTTGGACAGTAGAAGTATTCTCGGATGCTTCTTTTGTCTCGTCGTGGCGTAGTGGTCAAACACTTGCACGCTCATCTGCTAGGGTTCAGGATCGAATCCCAGCATGGTGAAAATACATCAGGGGTATTTTTTCTATATATATATATATATATATATATATATATATATAATATATGAATATTATATATAATATATATAAATATATAAATAATATATATATATAATATATAATATATATAGTATAGATCTCAAGGAGAACATGATGGGAACAAAAAAAAATGTTATCTATGTATTTGCGTAAAACTATGAGAACTCGAAAGAAACCAGAACTCACGTCAATAATCGAATAAGAAGGAAAACGTGGTAAGGGAGGAGCGTGTTGAAAGATGGAGAGAAATACTTTGAGGACATTGTTGAGATTCTGAAGTTGAAGGAGGTGCAGATGGAGAGGAAGGAGGTGGCGAAGAGAAAGACAGAGGGATATTGCTGGCAGGAAATAAGAGAGGCAACTTCAAAAAACGCTAAGAATGGAAAAGGCCCAGGAACGATGACTGAATGCTGAAACTATACAAGATGGAGAAGGACGTGGAAGTACTGTCACTAGAATTACTGATGAGATATGGACAAAGAGAGAATACCTGACGAATGGATAGAGCGGTTGATTTCCAGCTATATATTAAGAAAGAGAAAAAATTCTGTAACAACACAAAAGAAATAGCTTTACTGAATGTTGCTAGCAAAAAATACGAGAGAATATTGGAAAGGAGACTGAGAATCAAAGTTGAAGATAAACTAGGTAGTTGGCAGTATGGCTTCAGAGCGGGAAAAAGTACAATTGATCCAATCTTCTACATGAAAATGATGATAGAAAAACAATAGAATGGAATAAAGGAGCAGATGTGGCGTTTGTAGACTTTGAAAAAGCCTTTGATAGGAGATTGATAGGGAAAAGCTATGGCGAGCACTGGACGAACAAGAGTATGAAATACCACAAAAATTAAAAAGCAATAAAAAGTACATACTGCAGTACAAGAAATAAGATGAAGGAGAATTAAGAGAGAAGGATGGTTTGAGGTGAGTTCAGAGTGAGACAGTGGCAGTGTGCACTCGCCCCTGCAATTCATATTATTACATGGATTACGGTCTGAGAGAATATGTTAGTGACAGGTAGACAATGGCACAACACACTATACGAGATGAGTGCAGCATTGATAGCAGGCGAGGAGCGGACCTGCAGGAAATGCTGAAACAGATGGGATGCCCAATGGGTGAAATAGGGTATGAAGATGAACATGGAGAAGACGGAGGAAGTAATGAGAATAGCTAGAGAAAGAAAGATGCTGACATCAAATAGAAGGAAGATGACTACAGCAGGTGGATAAATTCATATTGGGAGTGATAATGGAAGGGAAAGGAGGTCAAGGAGGGAGATAGCGCGAGAGATAAACAAAGTTTCTCTCAGAACGTAGAATTATACCCAGTTACTGAACGAAACACAGCCTATACCAAAGAAGTGAAACATGGTGTAATACAAAATCAATACTGAGACCAATTACTAGTGTACGGTATCGAATTTGGGCACTGAAAACACAACACAAATGAGAAGATGGAGGCGGCGAGATCAGGGTGATGAGATTCGTTGAAGGAGTTACCCTGAGAGATAGGCGGAAAAGTGAGGAAATACGGAGAGAGCTGAGAATTGAATCAATAACTAAACAAATACAACAGAATCAACTGAGATGGTATGGACACCTCAAGAGAATGGAAAAGGGAACTGGACCAAGAAAGATGCTGGAATGGACGCCAGTGGGCCGTAGACCTGCGGGCAGACCGAAGAAAAGATGGAGGGATGCGGTGGAAGATGCGATGAACGTCAGAGGAGTGTCTATGGTGGATGTGGAGAGAGAAGAATGTCCGAAGATAGAAACCACTGGAGAGGTTCTGCAGAGGCGATACCTGACAGGTCAATACAGATCTACCAGAGGGGATGTGTGAACTTAACGTGAATAATATAACATACATTATATATATATATATATATCATATATAGTATATAATATATATTATTATATAATATATATATATATATATATATATATATATATTATATATATATCATATAAATATATAAAATATAAAACAGATATATAAATTTAAAAAAAAAAATTAAAAAAAACTTAATAATTAAATATTAATTTTTTTATTATTATATATATTTATATATATATATAATAATATAATATATATTATATATATATATTATATATTATAATATATATATATATATATATATAATAATATATATAGATATATATATATATATAATATATTATAAATAAATCTAAAACTTTAAAATTGATCTTTATAGTTTATGGTCCCGAGATATATAAACCGTAAAACTAACATTTTCTAATATATATATTATATATATACTTCTATATATAATATATATAATAATATATACTATATATACTACTACTTAGATTATTATACCTATAAAATATATATATAAAATAATATATATATAATAATATATATATGTAATATATATATATATATATATATAGTATATATATATATATATATATATAAAAGACAAGCAATTTATAAAACCACTTAAGAACCTAAATAGGAAATCCAAAATATTAAAAATTACAACAGTTGTTTACATTTCGAGACTAGTACAACGTCTTCCTGCTCAGAACTGTTGCATGTAAAATTAATTTTGTCTTAAAATAAATTAAATGATGAAATTTAAAAAATGCTGAAAGCAAAATTAAAATTTTCCGCAAGTTAAATGTGTACGTTTTCAGACATAAAAAATTTAATGATTAATACTTTAATTTTTTCAGAGTATGAAATTCTTGTCATGAAGTTCAAAATTAAAAGAATCTTCGAAAAATATTAAAATTAGATTCTAGTTGAAATGAAAAAAAGAGTCTAATATGATTTAGATTTTTATCCTTTGAATTAAACAAAAAAGTTGCACCTTCCCAATTAATGATGTGCTCATTCTGCGATTGATGTCTAAAAATGGCATTTTGGTCATTACCTCTTCTAACCTCACCCCTATGTTGTTCTAATCGGACCTTCAGGGTCTTCAACGTTTCACCGAAATATGAATTAATATAAAATCGCAAGGAATTTTTGTAAACACCCCCAGTCTTTGCAAAGTTAGTCGTATTATTATTTATCAAAATTTGTGATAAGGTATCCGGAAAACTAAATACTATAGTGATGTCAAATAGGTGTTTAAACATAAATTTAATGTCAAGTAATTGAGGTGAGAATGGGATGACTTTAAACATTATCATTTAGAAAAGGAATTTTTCTCTTAATCCCAAATAGCTAGAATAAGCCGTTTGTACTTCTTATGAATTGAGAAAATTTTGGAGTAGCTAAGTTTCTAAAGTACGAAGATAAAAATCAACTCTTGCTCAAATATGAGGATCACAAAATTGAAGAGATCTCAGAAAACATGTTATAAAAATAACTATTTTTAATTGAAGAGATGAGAGGAAAAATATGAGCAATTGATTTAGTATGTGTTGGCTTGCGATACACTTTAAAAGATAAAGAAGTTCCTGTTTGTATAATTAGAATGTCCAAAAAAGGAATGCATCCATCAACTTGTGTTTCGTAAGTAAATTTGATAGAAGGGGTTAAATTATTAATTTGAAGAAGGAAATCATTAATGGAAAAGATGTAGGGACAACAGTAATGACATCGTCAACATATCTCTTCCATGAAACAACTTGAGAAAAGAGAGGGGCCTGTGGAAGGAGTCTGGATTCAAAAAATTCCATATAAATATTTGCCATGAGTGGCAATTTTATTAATTGTCTACGTATTTGTATGTCTCAAAATGTTTTTACCTTTAAATATTTGGTGCAAGTATGGGCAGTAGTCTGAGTCCGATCATGGCCAATATTTATATGGAATTTTTTGAATCCAGACTCCTTCCACAGGCCCCTCTCTTTTCTCAAGTTGTTTCATGGAAGAGATATGTTGACGATGTCATTACTGTTGTCCCTACATCCTTTTCCATTAATGATTTCCTTCTTCAAATTAATAATTTAACCCCTTCTATCAAATTTACTTACGAAACACAAGTTGATGGATGCATTCCTTTTTTGGACATTTTAATTATGCAAACAGGGACTTCTTTATCTTTTAAAGTATGCTTGAGAGGATGGGAGAAACAAAATGAACCGTTCTTCCCTCTGTGCCTTCGAACCCAACACCAAAGGTGAAAGGTCTGCACACTGGTCGATGATAATGCGAATTTTATGTAATCTGTATTGACTGCTTCTTAATCCGTATTGAAGAAGTCACAACTAACACTCATTAGCCAGAACGCAAACTTGCTGTCAGACGGGCGCATCATCTACTCAGTCTGCAACGAATGAAAAGCTCGTGCTACAACATACTCAGCTACTCTAACACAACGTCTCAAACACAGAGACCTTTCAAAGATGGACAGAACGCTTCCATTGCTGGAAATAATAATAGATTTCCAAATTCTGCGAAAACGATTACAAATAGCATAGCAACTTTTCTGGCATACCACCACTAGTCACACCACCACCACGACCCAAATTTCTTGAACACGTGTTTCACAAGAGGTTAAAATCAACACATTATAGCCACCACCATCATACCAACCAATCGACTGACTCAAACTGAAAAACCTGCACTGAACAATGCCCAAGAACTTCTACCCAGCCATCATACCCAAACAACAGCAACACAGAACATAACATAACGCCAAACCACACTAATACAACGACACTACCACCCACACCCCACACACATCCTCCCGTTAACCAAAACCCATTGCTGAATCCATTTTAACGTTCTTTTGCTTCTAGAAGCGATGAAGAGTCTATTTCAGAGGTGTCAAAAAGACACTCTGTCATGATCGAAGATATCAAAAGCGAAAACTCTTTGCAATCGGATAAAAGATCCATTGGTTGCATGGGCGTGAATTGTAAAAGTCCACATCTTGCAGGAGCTCGCCAGGCGAATTTCCTTTATCATGCCCATTCACACTAGACTGTAGCTAGTGGAGCGCTTTTCCGTGCAATCTCATTTACAAGAAACAGAACAAGGCACACTTCCTTGAAAGGCTCAGCAGCTTATAGATTTGAAGCATAAATTTGAGAATTATTAATCTTCATAATATATTATATATATCCTTTTCAAGTGGGTGGAGGGGGGAAAGAAAGAAATTGTGGGGTGCAAAAGGGGGTTGGGGTCGAGCGATCCCGAAAATTCTGGGTAACACAAGTGTGGATGTATATATATATATATATATATAACCTATATATATATATATATATATAATAAATATATATAATATATTATATAATATACTATATATATATATATAAAATCATATATATATATAATATATATTAATATATAAATATAAATATATATATATATATATATTATATATATTATATATATATTATATATACTATATAATATTATATATATATATATATATATATACTATATATATATAATATATATATAACTATATAAGTAGTATTTGTGGGCTAAGGATTCTAAAAACCTAACTATCCGCATATACCCACCGCGAATCCCGGGATAGCGATATTTGTCCGGCATCCGGGACCAGATAGGTGGAATAAAAATCAACCATCCGGCTACTACCTCTAAATATAAGATATAGCGGATTAGATCATATGATATATATATTATATTTATAAATTATATATACATATCTATATATATAGTCGTATACTAATATACCCCTATATTTATATATATATATATATACTATATGGACAACACCCTATGAAAGTCCAAGAAAATCGTCAACCAACTATAACATTTTTTTCATTTCCAATTCAAAACATATTAACAAACTACCTTACATTTGCTTTGTAACTATTATTTTTACTTAAATCACATAATTAAAGAACTTAAGCCATCCACTTTTTAATTCGGGTGTTATATATAATATACTCTTTAAAAAACCTTGGTAAATATAATATTAATATCAAAATATATATTCATTATTATATGTAATATATATATATTTTAATATAATACATATATATAATGATTACATTTTTTAACATACATTATAACTTATATATATTATACTATATATATATATCGGCTGGGTCAAGCTACCAGTACTTTACTTGTACTGGACGTTAAGGGTACATTTTTTACAAAGGTACTTGACTCTGTACTTCGTAGTTATCAAAACTAGTGCTACTTGTAACTCTGCACTCTTTGTACTCCGATAAAATTTTGCCAAAATAACTTGGCAAGTACTTTGGCATTCATTTAACTTGTATTTTATCACTTTATCTACGTAGATATTAGTAATTTTTTCATCATTCTTCAATTAAATTCATTTCAGGATAAATTTATCCATTTTTGTATAAATATATAATGAATAAAATATATAATATATATATATAAATATATATATACATTATATACTATATATAATATATATATATATAATTATATAATCTAGACGATTCTAATAGCTATATATCCTATACTGTCTCTATTTATTTAAAATATTTTTTTTTTACTATATAGTATATATAAATATATAGTATATTTATATATATAAACTATAATAT
>JABUQX010138138.1:20000-21032 GCA_015478945.1 Trachelipus rathkii | reverse complement strand
TAAATTTCTTCTTTTGAATTCTTAGCTTTTGTAGAGTTTTTCTTGATGTTCTAAATTTTCTTCTGGCTTCTTTATTCATATATTAGATGATTGAAGAATTGTCAATTGCTATTAATTCCACCTTACTAGTTTCTTCTTTGTGAAATTAATAAGCTCTTGAAATAGATGGTACTAAGTGCTTCTTCAAATGGCTTAATGTTGATTGAATTTCAATGCTGTACTTTGCTTTTATTTTCTTTGTTTACTTTAGCAAAGTTGACAGTTTTGTTGTTTCAACAGCCTGCTTGAGTTTCTGCAATGGCTTATATTGCTTGCAGTATCTTCTAATTATCAGGTTTTTCTTATGTATTGGGCTTTCTTTAGCTTTTATTCTAATTGCAAGCCCTTAATCTTGCCCCACCTTGTATTCTGATTTCCTCAGCAATTTTCTCTGTGTTGCAATCAATTTTTGCTTTTCTACCTTTCTAATATTTTGGTCATTTTTTGTAACCATAGTTGATGTTCACATAGTATGAATAGTAATGAATTTTCTTTAATTTTCCTTTTTTATTTATTATTATTATTATTATTATTATTTTTCTTATATTTTAATGCAAAATATAACATATATATATTATATATATATTATATATTTATATAAATGGTTATATATATATATATTATTTATATATATATCATATATATATATATATATATATATATTATATATATATATATATATATATATTATATATATATATATATTTATATTATTAATATATATATATATATAATATATATATATATATATATTACTATATATTTATTATATATATATATAGATATATTTTGTCTCTCTATATATATTATATATATATATATATATATATATATATATATATATATATATATATATATATATATATATATATATATATATATATACAAACTTTGTACAATCAAATTTTACTACAATGTCCTTTAAGATACTACTAAAGTATCTAATGCAGAGTTTTTCTATTTCTGAGTGAAACATCAGAAACATTGAGTGAA
>JABUQX010138138.1:0-15000 GCA_015478945.1 Trachelipus rathkii | reverse complement strand
TGCTTCAAGCAAAAGACGCACTCTACTTTCACTCTATCCTTTCGTATCCTTTTACAAGAACAAACGCTTGGCTTGGCTTTAGCAAGACGAATGAAGTAGCTTCACTAAGATTTTGTGAGCCAACCTCGATCCTTTCCTATCGTGAGGGAATGGAAAATGCAAGGGGGAGTTTTGTTTTGCAAAGTTAGCACGATCTATTTTGTACAAAGAACGTTCGAGAATGAAATTGTTTTGGTTTTGTACGAAGCTAACAAAACAAGGTTATCGTCTTGTGAAAGAATTTTAAATCTTAGTGGAAGAGTCTTTTAAGGCATATATGCATTGTGTATGCAGTTTCTAAGCGAGGTTTGTTTGTTCAAATGAAAATGTTTTCTTGTATGATTCAGAATTGAGATCGTGAGAAACGAGTAGAGGATGTGGTCTGTTGAAACTTGTAAAGATTTTATAAACATATTTGATTTTAAAATATTGTTTTGTATTCAAAACTGAATTCCGATAAAGGACCCCCCTTTAAGAAAGGAATCTTTATCTGAAAGATTTGAATGAATCAACATGGGTGTGCATTCTGTTTAAAGAAGAGCACATATCTAGCATCCATCGAGATGGTAGTACTCGCATCTCCAGGATGAAGGACATGGTTGAGTTTACAGATTCTGGAACATGAAGAAAACTGTCCAGAAAGTTACATGCTAAACTCTGATAGATTTAAAACAAGGTAGGAAAACAAGACAAGTCTGGTGTCTGAGGTATAATATTTGCGGATGTGTAGTGTAGATCTAAAAATTTGGTAAGTGGATACCAGTGGTGCACGGTAGTCCGAAACTATTTCTTATTCCCTACGGTCATTTTTAAAACGCTTTCCTTTCTTAAGAATGTTGAAAGAGTTTTTTAAACTATTTTTGTTAGAGGCGGTTTTAATTGTTACTTTATGTTGCTTTAACCTAATTTAAAATTAATCATGTAAATTAAAGCAATGTTAATAATGTTAATATCGCGAAATTGATATCAACTACTAAAAAGAAAAATATTAGATCAGTACTTAATAAAACAAAGTTAGTTCTCTAATAATTAAATGGTCGCCAGATTAATCAAATGATCAGATCAGACTTTAAGATTAATCAAAACAAAATGGTAAACATTAAAGTTAATGGTTAGTTAAAACAAAGCAGTTACTGACTTAATTGTAAGCTCGTAGCGGTGAATGCTAAGAATATTTCTTCTAAAAATTAAAGAAATTAAAACTAACTTAAAAAATGAAACTAAAAACTTCTTAAAAATACTAAAAAATTGAAGCTAAAAACTTCTTCTTAAAAATACTAAAAAGTGAAGCTTCTTAAAAATACTAAAAAGTGAAGCTAAAAACTTCTTCTTAAAAATACTAGAAAATTGTAAAACTAACGAAGCTTGTAAAAAAATTAATAAAAGAGTTTTGTTTCATATATAAGTTTTTTTACTCTTTTTATTTTTATCCTTTTTATTTTTAAAATATTGTTCACCCTCTGAGCGCAACACATTTATTTTTCAATGAAGTATGTTTATACAAATTGGAAGCTATTCTATCTTAATTTTAATAATATAAACAAGCTTATGCTTTAAGTTCAAAACTAAATGCTTTTCGTTTCTTTTCGATGCTCCAAAGAAATTAAACGTTTGGCAAAAATTTTCTCAATGGTACAGATTATTAAACAAAATTAAATTGATATTTTAAAAATATCAAGAGAGCAAAACGTGTTACCAAATCTGAAAGATTCGAGGTTGTACATAAAACGTGTGATGTCAAAAATCTCTGAAATTTACATTTAACAAATAGCTTTTTTCACCTATCTAAAAGAGCAAAAAAAAAATATGTTATCATCAAAAATCTGTTCACTGGACGTCTTTTAAATCAACGCTGTAGGAAAATAACGGTATAAATTCCTTATCTATCTGCTTTAGGAGAGGCTGTCTCAATCGTTTGAGTCTCCTTTTACGAAGTTTATGAAATAAACTGTTTTTTTAAAAACCTTGTTTTTTTAAATTTATATTAAAAAATTAAAAGAATGGAGCGGCTAACTATAAAAACATAGTAAACAACGCTATGGTACATCTGGCTACATTCGCAACGTAATCAACGACTGGCTTGGTTACTCTAGGATACTTCAGGAAAAACACAGGGGAAAACATCATCCCAAAAACTGGTAACTTCCTTTAACCTAACTTTCAAGCGCTATTACGCAACATCAGACATGATGAGATGAAATAACTTAAGTCTTTTCCGTTTGAAGACTCGGTTCGGTTACTACCTAGAACACTGTTATGTACCATCAAACATAATAAGATGTATTACGCAAGTCTTTTTACGAGGATTGCATTCAACAGAGCTATGATTTACTTTTAGTTATCGGTTCCCTTTTCAATTCAATAATAAAAATAAAAAAAAAACGATAGGTGCCGCTCGAAACGGGCTTCCTGTTTCTTCCGACAGTTTCGGAGAAAAATCTAAACCTTTATCTAAAAACTGACTGAAAATCATATCAAACATGGGTATACGCATCTTGAACATCCAGAGACCCGCTTGATTGTTTCAAGGGTTTTAAGGGGAAAGTACCGGGGAAACTTTCGGCCCACGAGTAACATCCCTTAAAAGGACCTGATCATCAGAGCGTCGTTAGGTAACATCTGTCTAAATGAGATGAACTAACTCAAGTCTCTTTTATGGAGGAATATGCTTTACCCTCCTATGATTTTTTAAATACATATATATATATATATAGAAGATAGTTATTAGTAGCATATATATATATATATATAAGATGAGTAGTAGTTATATATATATATATATATATATGTATATATATATATATATATATATATATTATATATATATATATATATATATATATATATATATATATATATATATACTGTATATATACTGGCTTTCCACTCTTAATCTAATTTTCTTGTTACTTTCAACAAGGGTGCTTTTGAGGAAATAGGCACTGTCGCCTGGTTTACTTTAAACGCTATTTTCCTCCCTATTACAATCCAAAACCGAAAATGATCAATGGATAATTCTGTCGGCTGAAAATTATTCTGAAATTGCCAAAAATTTGCTTTCAGAAATTTGTGGCTTTCACTTAAACTGCGTTAGCTGTTTTGGGCCGGGCTTCGCTAGTTGCCAAGCACGGTTATCCGATATGTGTTCGCGCACATTCATTTATACACATATCATATATATATATATATATATATATATATATATATATATATATATATATAGCAAAGAGTATATTTATTTAGTTATATATATATAGTGTTATATATATAGCATATATATATATATATATATATATATATGAGATATATATATATATATAGAGAGAGAGTATATATATATATATATATTTAATGAAAAATCGAACTCTGGGGGCGGCGAAGTTGCTTACATAGTTCGATTCTTCGTCGTCTTCTTCTTCCTCTTCCTCCTCGCTAGGATCTGTATCCAGCGGTTGTCCTTGGGCTAGATAAACTCTCGTATTTCTCTTCGCGTGAGGTTCGTATTCCTCTTTATTACTGGCGGAAGTCCTTTGACTTTTCTGGTTCCCTTCTTTTGCTTTCAGGTTCCTCTCGAAATTGAACTCCTTAGAGAATCTCTGTACTCAGTCTTTCTCTGTCCTTTGGCTACGAAAACCCTCGTTTTCTGTGATACTGGGGTGACTCCCTGTGGATCACCTTTATAACCAAAACCAGAATGATGCAAGGGTTCCCGTGGAACATATTCACTCTTTCAAACCACCTGCCCTATTGGGTCTCTTTACTCCTTCCTTATGGGATGGGCGTTCTGACCCTGTCTGCTCTGGTCCTGAGAGGCATACATCTGTGCCTGATTTCTGCCGGACAATTCCCAAGGGACGTTCCCTTGCTGTGGCTGCGTCACCGTGCGTTCGGTGGGAGCGGGGGCCTGTCCCCGAACCTGGTTAAGGTCGAAAGGTCGACTGTCAAAACCTGGCTGAGTCATGGGAGAGTTTACCGGGCTTTCCCATGTGTTCCTATAATAACTACCTTCACCACTCTGGTTTGCCTGAAACTCTTGGTGAGTCGTGATAGGTTCTGTACCTAACCCTACTGTGGGTTTCACCTTGTTATTTACGTACTTGAATACGAAACTTGCTGTGGACCCCTCTAGGTCTTTATCATAGCAGAAACTTTGATCTGCTGGTGTGATTTCCGAAGGACGGATATTACGATAAAACTGTGTTGCTCTGCCGCGGCAATCGTTTGTATCGCTTCCACCGGGCTGTTCCCGTGGGTATTCATCTGCTGCTGGGTTCTTTAACCTTCGTTGGGGCATGGGCATTTACTGTGTCTACCTCTGCATCTCTACTTTGCCTCAGGGCATAATGACCTTTGTTACTGCCCCTAAATCACTTAAAATTTATGGTTAGCTATAGTAAGTTCTGTACCTGACTTTGTGTCATCTAAAAACTGTTTTCTGAGCAACTTTGAGTTTTCGTCCCTCCCGGGAGTCTTTTACCTTGTCTCACTTTAGAGAATAAAACGAACTCTTTTTTAGAACCAACACAAAACTATGGCTAAAAACGCATAAAATGAACGAAAAGTAATCACTGACTATCACTGTTACGTTTGTCTTAAAAATTAGCACAAAATTTTTTAATGGTTAAGTTAAAAACATAAGCTACGTAAGCTTCTCGAATGAGTTTTTTATTTCTCTCTCTCTAAAACCATATAAAAACAATTTTTTAATCATAAACAAGTAGAAATATCACCCTAGTCTTGTTCGATTCTAAGCCAAAACTTTCTAATAAGGACACTTTTATCTGTTAGATCATATATATATATATATATAATAAATAGCAATAGTTAATATATATATATATATATATATATATATATATATATATATATATATATATATATATATATATATATATATATATATATATATATATATATATATATATATATATATATATATATATATATATATATATATATAAAAGATATATATATATATATATATATATATATATATATATATATATATATATGAGAAAAGCCTACATATATATGTGTGTGTGTTTATGTGCTATATATATATATATGCTTGCTTTAAAAAACACTGCAGTCTCGTTGACTGCATATATATATGCTTCTGCCTTTAAAAACTGTAGTCTTCGTTGACTGTATTTATATATATATATAAGCTGGCTTACGAAAAGAAAAGATACTTTAATCTTTAAAAAAAAAGAAACTTCTTATTTCCCCAAAAAGCTACTAAACGTTCCCCTGTATATATATATCTCGTAATATATATATATACGCTGGCTTAAAACGTGAAATAAAATTTTCTAAACGGAATAAAATAGAAATGGCAATATCTATAATCTTTTCATTTCTATGTTTCTCTCTCGTTCGCTACGTTACGTTTGACCTTCAGATGTGTGTTATAAGCTTCTCTACGCATGCGCGAGTGGGTATGGGTGTGTGTGTGTGTGTCTTATGCGTAACTTTTTGTCCAATCGGTCTGTGTCTGTTTGTTATTTTATTTTTCACTCTCTCTATTCTCTATATATATATATATATATATATATATATATATATATATATATATATATATATATATATATATATATATATATATATATATATATATATATATATAAGGTTATTATATATATATATATATGAGTGAGTATTAGTACTTTACTAAAGTTTAGAGAATGGAAGGTTAATTAAAGAGAAAGTGTTTAAGAAAAAAAAAGTAAACACAGTTTGGAAAATCAATATTGATAAGACTTACTTCTACTCGTTATCAACTTAAAAATTAGCACTTTACACAAATTTTTTGTCAACTCTGACAATAATATACCACACTTAAAATACCCTTTAAAATTATACACTTTTCTGGAACCAAAGCTGTAAAATATAAAACATCTTATCAACTACATAAAAACCAATTTATGAATGATCACTCAAAAAATAAAAATACTTAAAATTAAAATATTTTTGACAACCTTTTTTACATAAGCATGCAAAAGAAAATATTTTAATTATAAATAATTGTATCATTTATTTTTAATAGTGTTGTATCGCAACTTTTAAAAATAAATGTTTGTATATTTCAATAGGGGGAGGGTAAGAAAGATTTTTTTTCTTTCGATTTTATGAGAACCCTTTTCCGCTTGGCTAGGGCTTCCTTGCAAAGCTGTTGTGGGAGGACCCTTTCCTCCGCTTGGCTAGGAGTTCCTTTGTGAAGCTGTTGTGGGAGGACCCTTTCCTCCGCTTGGCTGCTTGCTGAGTAATGGGAGAGACTGTCTCTCGACCGTTGACTGTTCAGCTGGGGAAACTCTTCCCTTTAAATTAAAAAAATGTATTTTTAATTAGAAAGTCTTACTTGTATACCTTGTTTCCATGTATTGGCTCCTTAGTGAAGGTTGTGGGTGGTTGTTGTTTGGGCTGGCTGTTGCGCTGTTTGCATCTGACTACTACGAAGTTTGCATCTGACTGTTTGAAGTTCCACGTCCTTCTATCCTGGCAAGGTCGCCAGTTTGTAGAGTATTTTTGTCTTTGGAAAACCCATCCGATGACACTCTCTACTTTTGCAGGTTATCATGAATAAAAGTCTTGCCTTTTACTCGTTTATTTTAGGAAGCATTTAAGACCTCGGAACATAAATTCAACAACAAATTCGTCCCAACATGGGACCCAATCCAACAAGGCTAAATTCTGACAATGAACCCAATCCCAACAACCTGTTTCAAAACAAAGAATTTCGAAATAAATGAAATGTCCCCACAAATTACAGTACAATAATGCGGAGTTAAAATCATGTATCAGAACTTTACAAAATTAAGAAATTGAATATATTTATAAAAGTAATATAATAAAATATATATATCATTATAAAATTGTTGCACTCATTAACAAAGTGATTGCAATATAATAATTAATTTAATATATAACACCAATTAAAACCACAATATGTTTATTATAAAAATGAATGAAAATATAGAAATATTTCAAATGACCCATTTTCACTTATCATAACCTCAATTAATTTTGGATCACCGCTGTGATGTTACAAATAATATGTACTAAATTAGAATGCCAATTTACCTTCACTAAACTTCAAGTAGAATCTTATGGAGCCATGGAAAATGATTTATGCACCCGCATAAATAAATATACTGCCTGTTTTTATATTTCAAAGGGAAAAATATACATTAAAATAAAAGTATGTGAAATGGTAAAAAGAATGTATGTACAAACTATATATATATATATATATATATATATATATATATATATATATATATATATATATATATATATATATATATATAAGTAAATTTTGGTTATATTCAAATGTTTTATATAGATACACAAGGGTTGGGTAGGTAAAAGTAACTTTGGGAGAATATATTTTTCTTGCTTCAAGCAAAAGACGCACTCTACTTTCACTCTATCCTTTCGTATCCTTTTACAAGAACAAACGCTTGGCTTGGCTTTAGCAAGACGAATGAAGTAGCTTCACTAAGATTTTGTGAGCCAACCTCGATCCTTTCCTATCGTGAGGGAATGGAAAATGCAAGGGGGAGTTTTGTTTTGCAAAGTTAGCACGATCTATTTTGTACAAAGAACGTTCGAGAATGAAATTGTTTTGGTTTTGTACGAAGCTAACAAAACAAGGTTATCGTCTTGTGAAAGAATTTTAAATCTTAGTGGAAGAGTCTTTTAAGGCATATATGCATTGTGTATGCAGTTTCTAAGCGAGGTTTGTTTGTTCGAATGAAAATGTTTTCTTGTATGATTCAGAATTGAAATCGTGGGAAGCGAGTAGAGGATGTGGTCTGTTGAAACTTGTAAAGATTTTATAAACATATCGTCAATACGCCGATTCTCAAAATTTTGTTTTTGTATCCAAACCGAATTCAACATATATGGAAAGAGCAGCAGTAGTATAGCATATAGTTATTACGCTATATAGCAGCGATAGCGCAGTATGTTATTAAGGTTATATATATATATATATATAAAGTATATATATAGTTATTATGCTATATTATATTATTATTGGTTGCTATATATATATATATATAGATATAAAGAATAATCTATATATTTAAACTTATTTATGCAAAGTTTTCATATTTAAATTGATATATATATATATATTTTATATATATATATATATATTTATATATATATATATATATATATATATATATATATATATATATATATATATATATATATATATATATATATATATATATTAATAAAAATAATAGTTGACATCTTAACCGTATATTAATATTATTATCTTAAGGGGACGGTCTCGGTAGGGATACCTAACTTTTGGGGGTAGTAATTATCATTTCTATGATTTTTAGGTTTTAATACTCTAGGCAGAATTTACTGCCCTACGAATGGTTTTGGTATTTTTTAAAAAATAAAAAATATTTTACCATTATACAAGGGGTACAAGTGGGTGGGTCAATTTTGGGAAGTCATAAATGAAAATCGCATTGATAACTTTTTTATTATTCATCTGATCTAATTAACAAACTTTCGGAGCATAGTAGTCAAAGAAGATTACATTATTTGTTTCGATAATTTGTTTGTATACACAGTAGATCTGACGCTGTGCATGGAAAAATTTTCAAATTTTCAAAATTTCACCCAAAAGCAGTGACAAACAACTTGTGTTTACAAAAAGATATTCTAAATAAAAAATGTTAATCTCTCATATTTATATATGATCTGAAAATTTCGTATTGATCAGATGAATAATAAAAAAGTTAATGTGATTTATTTTTTTGAGTTGCAAAAAAAAAAAAAAAACATAAAATTTACCATTTAACTTGCCAATAACAACTCCCTCTCCTTTCTAGATTCTCTCCCAACCTGGTCCCCTCTCTCATAATACATGACATACAATTTCTCACCTCTATAGAAAACCTACTAAAGCCAACCCTAATTATATTCATTGGTTCTTTTCCCACTCTCATTACTAAATTGCACCTTATCTTCTTTTCCTTAGAGTAAGCACTCAGAATTTGTTCCCCCCTACTTACAAACCGAATTTAACTTAATTTCTTCAACTTTTCGCAAATTATCCTATCCATCAATATTATTAGCAATGCTCTTTCTTCGTAAGTGGCTAAGAACAGATTGTTTACAAATCCAATAAGAAAAGACAATAGCCACAATAATTTCCTTATACTCCCTACACTGCTACTCTACTACATTCATAACCTTGTAAAAATTCTACCTAATTATTCTCTTATTTCTTCCTCCAACATACTTCCTTTCAAAATCTTCAAACCCCATACCCACCCTGATTCCATTCCATAAAATTCCCTGTGCCAACTGCAATAATTTATACATTGGAGAAACACATGACTTTCCCCGACGCAATTATCAACACAGATATGACCTTCTCCAAGATAACCCTAATTCTGCCCTTACCCTTCACAGATCCACACATAATCATAACATAAACATTAACCACATGACACCCATTATTCACATTGAAAATCTACAACTTAGAAAACTTTCCGAATCTTTTTGCATAACCAATTCCAACAATTACAATATACAAAGAAACGACTCACACATAGATCCTATCATAAATAACATTCTGCACTCCTCACCTTTTTTCAAAAAACTTAAAACTAAACTTTTGTAAATTAATTTTATATTTTGATTTTATTTTATATTTTCATTAATATTTAATTTAGTTGATAAGAAACAGCAGCTGAAAGAGGACCAAAACTGTGGTCGAAAGCTTTTAAGTAATTATTGCAATAAATTTTCATAAGGAATCCCAAGCAATCATTTCAATCACAAGATTTTAACCTTATTGTGCTACTGGCGTTCTGCTATTTATATCTTTGAAACTATATATATATATTATAAATATATATATATATATATATATATATATATATATATATACACAAAGCACTATATCTATATATATATATAGATATATATATATGACTCATGAATAGGTCCACCATGGCTCACAAAGAAGTGGCCATACTGGGCCGAAAAACTAACACCATGGCGGGCCCTGACGCATACATATTTCAAATAAAGGGAAGGTTTGAATGGTGAAATGTATATTCAGTCAGTCAAAAATAAATAAAAACTAAATAAAGTCCTAATATTACATAACAAACTCAAATATTGAATATTCACTATTGGATATATATATATAAGGTTATTCATTATTGGATATATATATATATATATATAGCAGAGTATATATATATATATATATATATATATATATATATATATATATATATATATATATATATATATATAAAGTATATATATATATATAACATAATAATAATAATAATAATAACGAATGAATATTATATTGTGTATATAACGTGCTATCATCATACAATTTATAATTCTATGATGAAAATAATAAACGGTCAGTAAAATTTAAAAACCTATTAATATCCTATTTGAAAACTTATTAATTACTTTATTATTATAAAAGTTTCTCTTTATTGATGAAAAATTTAATATAAGAAAACTCCCATTTTAAATTTATTCCTAGAGTATGAAAAAGAGTCATTTTAAGATATAAATTATATAAGTAATATGTAAATTTAATGGCACTAATTGGTTGGAAATTGTCTTTAAATCATTTTATTATTCATGAATATTAAAGCTTGGTGTGTGGCTGATACTTCACGGAAGCCTTTCTGAGTTACGACACAATATTAGGATCTATATAGGTGGGTGTATGTGTGTGTGTGTGCTACATATGTATATTATATATATTATATATTAGTTATTATTATTATTATTATTGTTATTGTTACAGTAGCAGTTAGATTATTATGGTTATTATTGTTATTGTTATTATTATTACATATATTATATATATATTATTATATTATTATATTTTTGTTAGTACAACATGTTTAGATATTTTTATAGAGTACAAATTTAGAAAGATTATATTGATAATAAATAAAAATAGATAATATAAAAATTTATATTTATTATTATTATATATTATTAGTTATTATTGTCATTACATATATATATTATTAGATACATATTATTATTATTTATATTATTATATATATATATATATATATTAAACAATTTATCCGCCCATCATTGAACTACGCTTCACCAGTATGGCATCCATTATTAAGGGAAACATATGAGAAAACTCCAAACAACACAAAACAATTAAAGCAATCAGAATTATAGCAGGAAGTACACTTACAACACCTCAACAACACTTTCAAAGTGGAACAAAGATACTACCTATAGACAAACACTTAGAAATGATAGGCACCCAATTACGCTAAACACAGACACTCACAACACCCCTGTCACACTGCACTCTGTAACCCCACTCACCACAGACTAAAACAACAACAACCTTCATCTTCCCAGTCATATTATACAAACAAATACTAAGTAACATCCAACCACCACAAAACAACACCACATACACCAAACAAATACACACCCACCTAACAGAACAATATCTAAGAAATCGACAACCAAATAATATACTAAATGATCACCCACCAGAAATAACACCCGAATTTAACTCACTTCCAATAACATCCAGTCATCTTTAGGGCCAAATTAAGATGTGCGGGCTCAGGTTTGAAGCACAAACTTACAATGCTATAAAAATAGATTCAACATCAACTCAAATCTACCTGGCAAATATCTACATGAAATGCAATCAGTCCCCGAACTGTGTATCACTTTCTCCTAGCCCATCCTTAACAACATTCATCACAGAACAATCTGGGAAATCATAGCCTGTGGAGGTGGCCGGAGCCTACGGTAGGGATCCTTAGTGAGGTGTAGCCACTCTCCTGAGGGTGGTCAGTGGAGAGAAGTTATATATATATATATAGTATATATATATATATATATATATATATATATATATAGCAGTGAAAGTTAAAGCAGCATATTACTACAGAAAGTAGATATATATATATATATATATTATGTGAAGTGTATTAGTTATTAGTTATTAGTTATTATATATATATATAATTGGTTGTTATATTATATATATATATAAATAGTTACATATATATATTATATATATATATAGTATATGTATATATATATATATGCATATATATATATTATTATTGTTATACATAACATATATATATATATATATATAGTTTATATTATATATATATATATATATTACATATATTATATATATATTACATACATATATATATATATATATATATATATATATATATATATATATATATATATATATATATATATTTATATATATGTACATATTTTTTTTATTATTGATATTACATACAATACATTACATTATAAGATATAGGGTTACTGTTACATACAGTTATACATGATGTATATATATATATATATATATATATATATATATATATATATATATTATTATATATATATATATATTTTGTGCATAGGTAAAGATAGGGATTGTCAGGGGGACCTCCCCATAGCGTTTGGTATAATTGATAACATGTTGGCTATAATAAAACATAGAAAGATGATTATTTAACTATGCGAGATGTTTATTAGCTTTCCTCCCTGACACTCGCTTGTACAAAACAATAATTAAATTACATTTAGAAAATGAAATAAAAGAAAAGAAATGCCGAAAAGTTGAAGCAGAATAAAAAAAAAAAAAATACCGTTCACTACTTGACCCTTCTATTATATGATCAGTCACTTTTAATGGGCACCTACGCTCTTAATCTGTTCATATATATATATAAAGTTATTATATGTTGATATATATATTATTTATATATATATATAAGCATAGTTATATATATATAAATATATATATATATATATATTATGAGATAATATTAATGCTGATATTAAGTTATTATTATTATATATGTTAGATATATATATATATTACATATACATATTTATTGGTTAATAGCTAGCAGTTATAGCAGTTGCTGGCTGGTTATATATATATTATATATATATATATATATATATATATATATATATATATATATATATATAACATAAAAACATAAAATACTCTTGTAACATGTCTCGAAAATCTCGAATCTCCCAACTTCGATGTTCTTTGGCTCAAAATCTGTCTCCTTACTACTAATATCTTGTGTTTCTGCTAAGCATTGCCTCCCAATAGAACAGATTCTTCCGGTTCTTTTTAGATATCTTACCACTCTCTTTCACGACTGTTACTTTTCTCATCCAACTGCCAAAGTCCCTACTTAGGGGACTTCAACGTACACCACACTGAGTGGTAGGGCCTTTCATACTGATTCAGGTGGGAGCAGGCCAAAACATTCAGTATTCTCATAACCATCTGAAAGTGGAAGTTGATTAAGGAGCTTACACACAACTCCAGATCAGTCCCAAGGCTCTTGAACACTCTTTGATTTATGCTTTCACCACTTCTCCCTATCGTTACAAAATGCCGTTGTCCATTTTCTCCCTCTCCTATCGGTACCCTGACCACAATCTTGTAGCCTACATTACTTTATTTCCAGCAGCTCTGCCCTGCCCTAAGCGAACTTTTTTTTTGGCCCCTTTAATGGGCTCACTCAGATGCATTGCGTCGCTTTTGCAAGCCATGTTGAATTGAATCATGTTTCTTTGTCTCTCGGGAGAACGCCTCTGCTCTGCTGAAAAGGTAGGGGGCCGGTGATCACGGATGGGATGAACAGGTTCATTCCTCCAGTAAATCATCATTTTCATCATAATCCATGGTTCAATGGCTCTTGTTCTCGTGCCATCCAGGAGCATGACACAAGCTGTAGGGGTGGAAAATCTGCCTCTATCACCTAATCAATTTTCCTCTGCCCGGAATCGGTGTAGAGATACTAGCTTGACTGGCTGCGTTCTTACATTAAGCAGAGCAAAGTGTCTCTTTCTGATTTTCTATTTTCTGATGAAAATTTCTTGGCCTCTTGCCAAAAACATTCCTAATACTGTAAATCTGCCTTCCTCCTCTTAACTGTTCTGGAAGGTTGTTGATAACACTTTGTCTTTTTCTTTTTCCTCTATTCTACCCTGACAATTCCGGGCTCCCTCCTCCTGCCCATTCCCTCTCAGGTGTCCACTGTCTCTACCTTTACCTGTCATTAATACTCTCATGATCGGGTACATAGATACTGAGATCTATGAACGTCCGGAAGGACAGTGGCCCAGGATGGCATTTCTCCCTCGTGCTTTAAAGTGGGAATATGTTTTCTGAGCTTGCACAGCCTATCCCCTCGTTCAACTCTCTACACCCTATGCCTGAATACTAATATTTTTCCTCAGTGCTGGAAGCGCGCTTTATTCAGCCAATCCCAAAAAAAAGTAGCTGCTCTGATCCTTCTAACTATCGACCTATTGCCTTAACTTGTATTTTTGTCTAAAACCTTTGAAACTCTCCTTAATTCTCATCTCCTTGATCATATAGGAATCTCATTCTTCTTTTCAGATCACTAGTATGGCTTTCGACGTTCGAGATCAACTGGATACATCCTTTCCTATCTCAACTTCTATGGTCTATGCCCTTATGGCCTATGGGACTATGGGGGACCGACCGGGGAGGGAATTTCGCCGGGGCCGGGCCGGGGCCGGGGCCGCCGGGGCTGGGGCCGGGGCCAGGGTTAGGCTAAACTTAGAAATGTAAGTCAAAAACACTGAAAGTCTTAAAACTTAGGATGAAAATTAAATATATAATTTCAATTAATTAATAATTTTAATATAAAAAGGAATACATTTAATTAATTAATTAAACAAAATATTTTCGAGTATACAGCCTGAAAATAATTGATTTTCTAGAAGAATAAGTTGTAATATATACATATGGCAGCATAAAGATATGTTATACATATATATAGTGAAAGAGGAGAAGTATATATATATATATAAGAACCCATATATATATATATATATAAGTATATATATATATAATATATGGTTTTTATAATG
>JABUQX010138137.1:32500-34693 GCA_015478945.1 Trachelipus rathkii | reverse complement strand
ATAAAAGAAAGAATGCATAGGTATTTCACGAAAATGAATACATTTAAATATTTCGATATACTACAGGATCTGGCTTATTCCTATAATAGGTCTTATCATAGAACACTTAAGAATACCCCTCTAGAGATGGTGAAGACAAAACCTTCTGTACAGGGTCGCCTCGTTCGCAAAATTAAAGATAACACAGGCGTTAAAGTAGGAGATTACGTGAGAGTGTCTAGGTCAGATGAAAATTTCAGGAAAAGGGTACGAGGCGGGATGGTCAAGAGAAGTTTTTAAAGTAGATACCAGAGAATTCCCGAGAGACGGATTAAAATTATACTATCTTGAGGATTTAGTGGTGAAATATAAAAGGAGGGTTCTATAAACAAGAAATACAGAAAATACGGTTTGATCCTAAGAGTTATGAGTATAAAAAGAAAATATTAGGATCTAAAGGGAAAGGAAAAAATAAACAGTGTCTTGTCAAATGGGTAGGTTACCCAGTGAAGTTTAATAGTTATATAAATGCTAGTGAAATTAAGAAACATTGATCAGTTTACTTTGTGCACATGGAGAGTGAAGATCATTTTTATTTAACGCTGCCTTCATCGGCTTCTATGGACCTATATCCGGAAAATAAAATATCAGACTATACAACCCAATTATTGAACCCTATAACTTTTGAGCGAGAAATGTATGAAGCTGGTTTAAGTGAAATAATTCTTGACGCATCTGTTGAGAATATATCAGAGTCCCCCTCGGCATTTATAATATTTAGAAGCGTTGAATATGTTAAAAATGTATTAAAAATTAATGCTAATATGGACATTATCAAATATGATGAAAAAGAATATTTCTATGAAAAATATTTCATAAGTCGGGGTCTTTACAAATCGGTTCCTGATGTGTTCATGGCCTTAAACAAAAAAATTTGAAACAAGTCAGTTATGCAAAGATTTAGTGTTTCTTGTTAAAAAACCGTTAACGGTAGAGCGACGGAGTTGAATGGCAAGGTCGCGGGTTCGGATCCTAGGTAGAAATTACCTAGAGAAGTTCCCCTCCTTGAATAGGGCTATGCCCGTGAGGTGTGAACTTTTTATAAAAAAAAATCACTTTAAAGTCACAAGCTCAAGTAAACTTGAAAGATAGAAGTTTATTTATTTTCCATTCTGCAGCCTGGTTTCGTAAATGTCATTACTCACATGCAGACTCAATATTGAGAAATAACGATATCAAACCATCTCTAAAGGATCTAATATGTTATATACCAACGATGGAAGAGTATGTCTCAAAAAATGACACCGAGAGTTCATTACATTTTGTATGCATGCCTTCTAAGATGTTTCAAGATCCTGGTATGGCCTATGTTTATACAGATATTATAGACCATCAGTATAAAGGGAATTCTAAAGCCTCTTTGTTAAAAGTAATTCATTTTCCTAAAAATTGTAGAGTTATAAGCTTTCCTAATGTTCACTACTTACCGTTGAGTAAGACCCAACTGAGTTCGATTCGTATTTATATAAGAGACGTGAAAGGTAATCCATACCCATTCACAATTGGGACAGCAGTGTGTAAAGTACACATAAGAAAGAAGCTCCGGTAAATAATAATAATAATGGAAAGAGAAAGAGTCTTCAGGGGATTCAAGAATGCAGAGGGGATATGGTTTAGGTGGATTTTTTGCTTCGTTGTTCAGACGTGCTATCCCTTTGTTTAAATCAGGAGGTAAATACATCGCTAAAAAAGCAGCCAGAACGGGTATAGATACTATCCAGGATATTATGGGTGGTGTTGACCCCTCGAACGGCTGTAAAACGTCGACTAGCCGATGTTTCAGATGAAATGTTAGACGATGTCAAACGAAAAATACGGCGTAAGATGACTGGTCAAGGTGTAGGTCGACGTAAAAAACCTGTAAAGAGGAATAGGAAAGGACCACTAAAGAAAAAATGTATTGACGTGTTCGCTCTCTAATAACAGTGATAAGTGGTAACTTTTTTACATAAATAATGACAACCTGTAACTATTTCGTATATAAGGAATGTTTAAACATATCTCTCCTCATTATACGTCAAGCGATTGTACCAGCAAGATGCATTTCCTCCATCCCTCCAGCCCAGACTGTTGTAAGAGCGAATTGGATCTCTTCTCTGTGAACCCTACACAGACCAGTGTGAGTGAATCCAATTTTATTAGTATTAACCCCGT
>JABUQX010138137.1:10000-25000 GCA_015478945.1 Trachelipus rathkii | reverse complement strand
GTGGACATCAAAGCTAGTTCTTACAAGTTAAGGTGATAGTGTTATCGATAAGATCACCGTCCTAGAACGGGTATATTTTAATCGGTAAACATCAATACTATTGTAAGCTTGGCGACCGAATTCCTTTGATTTGATTTTACCATATTTATGTCACTACTAATTCTATAGTTTTAATAAAGTAAAAATTGAGTTGAATTAAAGTTGAAAGACCAATTTCCTTAAGGTGTATATCTAACCTTTTCTTAAATGAATCGATGTTATCGCTGTACACTATTTCATAAGAGAGACAATTTCACTTCTCAACTACACCGTAGGTGAAGAAATATTTTGCTATATTTGTTTGAAATCGTTTATGAGAAAGTTCATGCCCAGTGTTACGTCATTAAAATCGTATCTGAAGAATTGCTTATAATTGATATTGTCAAATTTATTTAGTATTTTAAAAACTTCTATAAATTTTCCTCTCAATCTTCTTGTCTCTAAGGAATGGATATCTAATTCAAGTAGTCGTTGCTCGTAAAACTTACCTCTCAATTCCGGAATTAATTTGGTTGCCCTTCTTTGAGTTCTTCCAATTTTTTCTATGTCCTTTATGAGGTATGGTCTCCTAAACTACACTGTGTATTACAGATGAAGTTTAACTAATGTTTTATAGAGAGGCATTAATATATTTTTAGATTTATATTTGAAGTTTCTGACAATAAATCCTAGAGCTTTATTCATTTTTTTTAATAGCTTCAGCACATTGTTTCGCAAACTTTAAATCCTTATTAATTAATACTCCTTGATTCTTTTCCTCGCTGACATCTTTAATAACTGAGTCATCTATTTTGTAATCATGTTCATTGTTACTACTCTCAAAATGTGTAACTTTACATTTATCGGTATTAAATTTTATTTGCATGTTTTTGACCAATTTACAATCTTGTTCAAATTGCTTTGGAATAATTAACAATAATCATTCGAACATATTATGATACTTCCAAGTTTCGTGTCATCCCTAAATTTCGAAATATTATTATATATTTCATTTAAATATATAATGAGCAGTATTGGACCTAGAACATATCCTTGGGGTACACCACTAATAATATTCGCCCAATCTGATCATTCACTATTGAAAACGACTCGTTGTCCTCGATCCGATTGCCAACTTTTAATCCAATTTATTTAAAAGTCATCCTCGAATACCATGAGCTAAGATATGCCAATAATCTTTGATGAGGGAAGGTATCAAATACCTTTTGTAGGTCTAAGTAAATGAGTCAAAAGATTTATAGTTATCTATAGCGTTAATAACTACATTAAAAAATTCTAGTACATTTGTTAAGCATAATCTATTTCTTCTAAAACCGTGTTGTGAATTCTTGACCAATACATGATCTTCAAGATGTTCAACTAATCTATTAGGTAGTGTTGCTTCAAAAAATTTGCCAACTATGGAAGACAAGCTAATTGGTCTGTAGTTATTCTTTTTTTTTTTTAAATGGGGGTTATATTAGCAAGTCTGAAATCTTTTTTAAAGACTTATTGAAAAGCATTGTCAAAGGTTTTATTAAAATATCTTCCTCTTCTAGAATTTCAAATATATCTAAAATATTGTCTGCATGGAAATCCCTTAAGTCTTTCATGCTAGGCACACTATCTAGATCCTCTTTCGTAAAAACTGACGAGAAAAAATGATTTAAAATGCTTGCCATATCAGCACGGTTTGATTTTAAATTTTCATTAATGTCCAGTAATGATTCAATTGATTTCTTAATGTAACTCTTGTTATTAACATATTTGTAAAACTTTTTAGGATTAATTTTACTTTCTCGAGCAATATGAATTTCATAGTTTCGTTTATAATATCTAATTAATCATTTGCAGCTTCGACGACATGCTATGTAACTATTATTATTTTCCACTAAAGGAGAAGATTTCCAAAGTTTATAAGTTCTATTTCTATTACTTAAAGAATCTCAAATTTCATTATTCCACCATCTTGGCTTCGAATTTGGTAAAGTTCGTTTCATTTTATACGGAATGAAATCTTTTTCTTTGTCTTTAAATATTTGTAAAAACGTATCCCACATTACATTTGCATTTCCTGTTAATATTTTATCCCAATCATAGACAGATAATCTGTCCTTTAAGTCATTAAAATTGGCGTTCTTAAAATCTGGAAATTTCAAGTAATTGCTATGTATTTTGTTTTCAATATTAATGATACATTTAATGTTATGATCACTTTTACCAATAGGTTCGATAACCTCAAAACTTCTTAGCAAGTTCAAATGACTCACTATTAATAGATCTAAAATATTGTTTCCACTCGTTGGGCAATCAATTATTTGAAAAAGGAAATTATCTCCTAAGAACTTTAGTAATCTATTTCCTTCGGGATCTGCATCAAGTAAATTATAGTCAATATTTGGGCAGTTAAAGTCACCTACAATTATTGTATATCCTTCTGAGACTTTGCTCAATTCTTTATACAAAGCTACACCGATTACTGATTGTTACGACGGTGGACGATAGACATATATTAAGTTCAATTTTAAATTCGATATTTCTATTTTAACACCAAGGATATCAATTTCATCAACATTGGATAGTTGTAACAAGAAGAAGAAGAAGAAGAAGAAGAAGAAGAAGAAGAAGAAGAAGAAGAAGAAGAAGAAGAAGAAGAAGAAGAAGAAGAAGAAGAAGAAGAAGAAGAAGAAGAAGAAGAAGAAGAAGAAGAAGAAGAAGAAGAAGAAAAAAGAAGAAGAAGAAGAAGAAGAAGAAGAAGAAGAAGAAGAAGAAGAAGAAGAAGAAGAAGAAGAAGAAGAAAAGAAGAAGAAGAAAAGAAAAAGAAAAAGAAGAAAGAAGAAGAAGAAGAAGAAGAAGAAGAAGAAGAAGAAGAAGAAGAAGAAGAAGAAGAAGAAGAAGAAGAAGAAGAAGAAGAAGAAGAAGAAGAAGAAGAAGAAGAAGAAGAAGAAGAAGAAGAAGAAGAAGAAGAAGAAGAAGAAGAAGAAGAAGAAGAAGAAGAAGAAGAAGAAGAAGAAGAAGAAGAAGAAGAAGAAGAAGAAGAAGAAGAACTACACTGACTAGCAAAGACTTAGCAGTCCACTCAAGGCTAGTCTGTTAAGTATTTTGGTTTATTTAATTTGTTAGATGCGTCTACTGTTTTAAAGCAAATCTGTTATTTATTTTTGAAATAAGTATATTATTTTACCTATTTCTATGTAACATATGAGTCTGCTCACTTAGAGCAGATCTGCTTCTAAGCAACAAACATCATAATCTGTTAAGTATTTCTGTTTATTCATTGTGTTGGATGTGTCCACTGTCAATGTGACATATGAGTTTGCTCACTCAGAACAGTTTCTGTTTCTAAGCACCAAACATCATAGTGTGTTGGATGTGTCTACTGTCAATGTGACATATGAGTTTGCCCACCAGAACAGTTTCTCCGTCTTAGAAAAGATATGTTCTATGCGGTAAACATCAAAGCTATTTATTACAGTTATTCACTGTGATCGATTAGATCACAGTCTTAGAACATATATGTTCTATGCGGTGAACATCAAAGCTATTTACTACAGTTATTCAGTGTTATCGATTAGATCACCGTCTTAGAACAGATATATTCTATGCGGTGAACATCAAAGCTATTTACTACAGTTGTTCAGTGTAATTGATTAGGACACCGTCTTAGAAAAGATATGTTCTATGCGGTAAACATCAAAGCTATTTATTACAGTTATTCATTGTGATCGATTAGATCAAAGTCTTTGAACATATATGTTCCATGCGGTGAGCATCAAAGCTATTTACTACAGTTATTCAGTGATATCGATTAGATCACCGTCTTAGAACAAATATGTTCTATGCAGTGAACATCAATACTATTTGCTACAGATATTCGGTGTGATCGATTATAACACTGTCTTAGAAAAGATATGTTCTATGCGATAAACATCAATAATATTTATTACAGTTATTCACTGTGATCGATTAGATCACCGTCTTAGAACAGATATGTTCTATACTATAAACATCAAAACTATTTATTACAGTTATTCAAAAACGTTATTCATTACAGTTATTTGTAACAGATATGTTCTATGCGGTAAACATCAAAGCTATCTATTACATGTTAAGGCAAAAGTGCGATCGAACATATCACCATCTTAGAACGGATACTTTGCAAGCCATGAACATCAAAGCTACTGCAAGCCGTAATTCTTTTTACGATGCATTTATAACATTTTCTAAATGATTTCAATTTTTTTAGTTTGATTTTACCATATTCAGGTTACTACTACTAATTCTTGTATTTGCATAAACTAAAATCGAGTTGAATTGACCTTCACACACCAATATCCTTAAAGTATTTATCTAACTTTTTCTTGAATGAATCGATGCTAACGCTGTTCACTATTTCATAAGAAAGACTATTCCACTTCTCGATTACAACGTAAGTGAAGAAATTCTTTGCTATATTTGTTTGAAATCGCTTTTGACAAAGTTTATGCCCATTACTTCGAGTTACATTTTTAAAATTATATCTAAAAAATTGTCTGTAATCGATAATGTCAAATTTATTTAGTATTTTGAAAACTTCTATTAATTTTCCTCTCAATCTTCTTGTCTCTAAAGAATGGATATCTAATTCACGTAGTTGTTGCTCGCATGATTTACCTCTCAATTCAGGGATTAATCTGGTTGCCCTTCTTTGAATTCTTTAAATTTTTTCTAAGTCTTATTTGAGGTATGGACTCCAAAATTGAACTGCGTATTCCAGATGAGGTCCAACTAATGTTTTATAGAGAGGAAGTATTATATTTTTAGATTTATATTCGAAGTTTCTGGTAATAGATCCTAGAGCTTTATTTACTTTTTTTAACAGCTTCAGCACATTGTTTCGCAAACTTTAAACCCTTGTTAATTAATACTACTAGATCCTTTTCCTCACTGACTTTGATAACAACTATGATAAGAAGAGGAAGAAGAAGAAGAAGAAGAAGAAGAAGAAGAAGAAGAAGAAGAAGAAGAAGAAGAAGAAGAAGAAGAAGAAGAAGAAGAAGAAGAAGAAGTTGATATTATTATTATTATTATTATTATTATTATTATTATTATTATTATTATTATTATTATTATTATTATTATTATTATTATTATTATTATTATTATTATTATAACTTTTATTATAAAGAATATAGACCAGCTTATTAGGGTTAGTGTTATTTCATTTTATATAAGCTGATTTTATTGATGATTTATTTCCCTACCTAAACATAATTTTTAGCACGAAACCGTATAATACTTCTTGGGCTCAAAGGACGAAAACGTCCGCTCAGAATCCCATTTCTTATCCTTTATATCAGGGCTGCGGAGTCGTAAAATAAATTTTTCGATTCCAACTCCGACTCCTTAAATTCAAATTTGGATTTTCGACTCCGACTCCGACTCCACTTAAACAAAAATTTTCGACTCCGACTCCGACTCCGACTCCAGCAGTCAAATTCAAATTTCGACTCTGACTCAGATTAGTGCCTACTGAGTTGCATACAGTAAAACATTTTTTTGTTTCAAGAAATTTTTTTTTCGCTTACTTTTGAGAATAAAAAAATATATCACTTTTCCAATGAATCTAATCTCCAAATGCTATACGGTAAAGTACCGTAAAGACAAAGATGCAGGCGAAACACATGACAAACAAATATATTTCATTTTCGGAAACAAATGTATAACGTAATTATAATGCAAATTATTTTCATTTTTATTATAAAACAGCCATTATAAAATTAACAGTTTAATACTTTCAGTTTCAACAATAATAATAATAATAATAATACATACACATAATAATAATAATAATAATAATAATAATAATAATAATAATAATAATAATAATAATAATAATAATAATAATAATAATAATAATAATAATAATAATAATAATAATAATAATAATAATAATAATAATAATACACAATAATAATAATAATAATAATACACACACACACAATAATAATAATAATAATAATAGCATTAACAGAATCGCTTATGAAATAAAAAACAAAAGAATTTCTGACAAAATTAAAAGAACTGAATTTTATAATTTAGGATATATATATATATATATATATATATATATATATATATATATATATATATATATATATATATTAATATATATATATATATATATATATATATATATATATATATATATATGATATATATATATATATATATATATATATATATATATATATATATATATATGGATTGCCTAAAATACACAAAAACTCAGGAAATTCATCTTTGAGACCTGTAATATCTATGTTCGGAACGGTTACACACGAAATTGCCCAATATCTGAACAGCATTATCCGACCATATATCTTAATAACTCTTCCATAGTTAAATCAAATAATGAAACATGTAAATTATCAAACTTAAAACTTGAAGCCACTAATATATTCGCCTCACTTGATGTAGAATCTTTGTTCATAAATGTACCGGTTCTTGATACGATTGACATAATAATTAACGAAGCGTATCACTCAAATAACCTACCCCCGCAAGATATATCAGAACAACATATGAGAACCTTTTATTACCTTGTTGTACACAAACACCGTTTAAATTTAAAGAAAACATATATCTACAAACTGATGGAGTGCCGATGGGCTCACCACTTGAACCTACATTTGCTGACTTCTATATGTCCAATCTGGAAAAACAAAATCCTTCGTGAAACAAACAACTTTAACCCCGTATTTTACATAAGGTATGTCGACGACACCCTCATTATTTTTTGGAACATAGATCATATACATCAGTTCATCAATAGAATTCAAGAGTTGTCATGCTCAAAATTCACATACGAAACTTAGGTTAATAATGCAATCTGTTTTTTAGACATCAAAATCAGTGTTAATTCTGATGGCTCATTGTCTACAGGCATACATGTCAAACCCACTGATAATGGTCTGTATATAAACTATGGATATATTTACAAAGAATCTATCTTAAAAATTTTAGTTTACAGAGCATACAACCTATGTTCAACTTGGAAAACTTTTGATGAAGAAATTTGCCGCATTAAGTAAAATTTAATTAACTGTGATCATCCACAATATTCAGTTGAAAATTTAATTAATAAAACCCTTACAAAATTATATAATAAAGAAAGTAAAAATAATCAGAAAAATTAGATAAATTTCTTCTTCAAAACTTCCGATGCTATTTGTCAATAAGGAAGAGAAGTGCCTTCGTAATATTTTGAATTCTCACCTCAAAACTAAAGATACCTCAAAAATTAAAGTCAGACTATACCATAAGTCCAAACAACTGTCATCTTCCTTTAGCACAAGAGATGCTTTGCCCGACAACCATCACGTTGTGTACCAATTTAACTGCCCTAAGTTAGACTGTACGTCGACATATATTGGCTACACGAAGAATAGATTGTCGGACAGGGCATATCAACATTTCTACAGAGTCCAAGCAAAATCTTTGAACATTTCAAAACGGCACATGATCTATCAACTATTAGTAATATTTCTAAACACTTCACAATATTATACGGATCGTGTGAAGTCCAGAAACTTAAAATTGCTGAGGCTTTCTACATCAAAACACGCAACCAGACATTAACATAAAATTTTATGTATTTATCAGTCAGACTCAATATCATTTGATTTACTTTTTATATATCAATTTAAAGACTCATTCGCTTACAAGAAATAATCCTTTGAAGATGTCTCAAGTATAGAGACGAAACGCGTCGGTAAAACTATGTAAATATATCTTCTTCTTCTTCTCCTGTATATTATTTTCAAAGATTATTATAAGGAAATTAAATTATGTACAAAAATAAATATTTAGAACGTTGGAAATAAAATCAATAACTTTTATAATAATAATAATAATAATAATAATAATAATAATAATAATAAATAATAATAATAATAATAATAATAATAATAATAATAATAATAATAATAATAATAATAATAATAATAATAATAATAATAATAATAAAAATAATAATAATAATAATAATAATAATAATAATAATAATAATAATAATACAATAATAATAATAATAATAATAATAATAATAATAATAATAATAATAATAATAATAATAATAATAATAATAATAATAATAATAATAATAATAATAATACTTATTCTCTAAATTTTTGACCTGACCTGACTCCCACTTACACAGAATCTCTGACTCCGGACCCGACTCCCACTACACAGGGAATTCGGACTCCTGACTCCGACTCCGACCTGACCTGACTCCGACTCCACTTCTGCACAGAGCTGACTCCGACTCCAATTCGACTCCGAAAATTGCACGACTCCGACTCCGACTCCAGTCTCTGACTTTATATATATATATATATATATATATATATATATATATATATATATATATATATATATTTATATATATATATATATGTTGTTATATATATATATATATATATATATATAGTATATATATATATATATATAAGTTATATATATATATAACATATATATATATTTACATATATATATTATATATATATATATAGCATATATAATATAAGAGTTATATATATATATATATATATATATATATATATATATATATATATATATATATATATATATATATATATATATATATATATATATATATATATATATATATATTGAATTGCTATTTTTTTTAATGGTAAATACTATGTAATAAATACAATTGACAGAATAAAGTATTTTTGATTTTATTTTACTATTATTATTGTTATTATTATTATTATTATTATTATTATTATTATTATTATTATTATTATTATTATTATTATTATTATTATTATTATTATTATTATTATTATTGTTATTGTTATTGATATTGTTATTGTTATTGTTATTATTATTATTATTATTATTATTATTATTATTATTATTATTATTATTATTATTATTATTATTATTATTATTATTATTATTATTATTATTATTATTATTATTATTATTATTATTATTATTATTATTATTATTATTATTATTATTATTATTATTATTATTATTATTATTATTATTATTATTATTATTATTATTATTATTATTATTATTATTAGTATTATTATTATTTTTATTATTATTATTACAATATATGACCCACAATGTGTGATGTAGAGTTTTTAATTAGATTTCGTTATACAACACTTGTGGTATATAATTACTTGTATATGAAGTGTCCAGTTGAGTACACTTTGCTTAGTGATACGCAGGGCTGCTGCGGAGCCGGAGCCAAAGACCTGAGCAGTGGAACTAAAATGTTTTGAATGGATCAAGAGCTGGAGCATACGTGTTTATTGATGGGTGGGGCTGGAGCAGGAGAAGGAGCCGAAGTCGAAAATAAGGTGCTGCTCCCGGCTCCGTTAATTTATATATTTTATAAGTAATTACACAGCTCAGCACAAATTATTTTGACAGTTTTATTTCTTATAGATTTTGTTGCGCTGAATCCAAAAATCTTATCGGTTATTGTCTATCGATTTCAGGTTTACCGCTATTTATATGGCAACATAAATATAAATTTAAATTATATAAAATGTCAAAAAGAATTATTGTTATTTTTTTATTATTATTATATTTTTTTTTTTTTTTTTGGGGGGGTTCATTTCATAATGGAATAATTTTTACATTTCTTTGTTATTTGTCCTGTGAATAAGAAATTATCAGCATATTTAATTGGGCGAGGTACACATTTATTATATATATATATATATATATATATATATATATATATATATATATATATATATATATATATATATATATATATATATATATATATATATATATATATATATATATATATATATATATATATATATATATATAGGCTATTTAAAAGATAAATGTTGACTCCAGGAACGAAAATCAATAAAAATGTAACGTAATTTCAATGATTTGAGGTTAAATACATTAGTAAATGCTGGATTTTCAAATGTAATTTAATTAATATTAACAAAAGTAAAAAGAAATTTATATATATTTTTGCTTCACACCTATAGTCTTTTAAAATATGTTTTAGGCCCTAAGCTTAGGCTATTTATTTAAGTTTAAATTTGAGAAATGTACGTAAAGTTTGTAGAGACGCCTTGATAATAATAAATTAATATTTGATATTTTTATATATTTTATTTTTTGATCCGGGGTGGGACCTTCGGCTCCCCCTCTATATCATACCTCACGTCCCCCTCAGAGCGTGGTGGAGTGTTTCTTAAATAAAATATCTCCATAATTATAATAAATAATCGAAAATATAAGAATAAAAATAAAAAACAAAAAAAAAAAATCAAATTCATATTAAAGTTAAATAATAATAATAATAAAAATAATGATGATGATAATAATAATAATAATAACAATAATAATGATAATAATAATAATAATAATAATAATAATAATAATAATAATAATAATAATAATAATAATAATAATAATAATAATAATAATAATAATAATAATAATAATAATAATAATAATAATAATTATAATAATATTTGTTAATTTCTTAAAAATTAAAAATACAAATAACGCTAATAATAGAAATTGCCACAACAAAGAAAATACTCGAAATTCGTTGTTTTTCTTATAGAATTTTCCCCATATTACTATTTAAAATAGTGTATATTATCTATATATATATATATATATATATATATATATATATATATATATATATATATATATATATAGTTATAGTTATAGTTATAGTTATAGTTATAGTTATAGTTATAGTTATAGTTATATTTTAATGCTATCATGAATAACAGCAAATGAATTATAAGACAATGTGAAAAACCAATATATATATATATATATATATATATATATATATATATATATATATATATTTATATATATATATAATATATATATAAAGATATATTAGTTATTATATTATATATATATATATATATATATATATATATATATATATATATATTTCATATATACAGCAGTTATTGTTATTATTATTATATATTATATAATTTATTACAGAGCGCTATTTATACATATATATATATATATATATATATATATATATATATATATATATATATATATATATATATATATATATAAATATATATATATATATTATATATATCTACATATATATATATGTATATATATATATATATATATATATATATATATATATATATATATATATATATATATATATATATATATATATATATATATATATATATATATATATGATGAGCGAATCAGGCAACTTTCGAATTCGAATCCGAATCCGAATCCGAATTGGCATTTTTGAAATAGTCGAATCCGAATCCGAATTCGAATCCATAAATAAATCTTGAATCCGAATGCGAATCCAAATCCATTCGGATCCTTCCCAAAGATTTTTTGCAAAATTAAATGTCACCAAAATATGACAAATACTTCCTTTCAAATATTTATTGGGATATATATTAATAAAATTGCTTTCTTTATTTCGGATTAGTGAAATAAACATCCCATTAAAAAATTAAAATTAGCAATTATTAAGTTTTTTTCTGTAAAGTTTTTCAATGTTTCAGGAGCAATTCTATTTCCTCTACGGCGTCCTATTGCACTCGCAATTTAAATAATTTTGATTAAAAAGACAAAAACCGAAGGCTGAGGAAAATTCTAGTTCTTCTTATAAAGCTACAAAACCTTTTCCTACTTTAATACTCGAAATTTCCACATTTGTGGAGAATGAATGCCTGTATTAGACTCTTTAGATGTAATTGAAAACTGGAGAGGCACAGATGCTTCTCGAGATGCAGCACTTCTAAAAAGTGCTATATTAAATCCACAGTTTTTGCTTTCCTTATTACTATAGTATTTATATATTATGGCAGAGAAGAGTAGCAGCATATATAGCATATAAGAGCAGCATATATATATATATATATGTAGTGTATGCAGTGTAATATTTATATATATATACTTATATATATATATTATATATATATATATATATATATATATATATATATATATATATATATCAATCAATCGTTGACAATTTCCCTTCTTATTCTTTGATTCTTTCACCAATCGTTGGTGGCTTCTCTTCTCGTCCGTTGGTTTCTTCTTTTCTCTTTCTTTTCTTAATCTGAAAAAAATGGTTTTATGGAGAACTCTCAACATTGAAGACAGAGTTTTGTGCTTTGAGTTTTGGAGTCTTCTTAAGAATAGATTTTAGTTTAGGTTCCTCTAGAGGTTTTATGATAAACTGTTTGCCACCTTTTATTCGGCAAATGTTTTCATATTTTCGTAAAAAGTTCTCTCTCCAAAATCTTTCAGCTATTTTCGTTGTTTCGTTAAATCGGACTTTCTTGTTTAACTTTTTACCGGGGGAAAATACCGATTTCTTCAATTCTTTTTTGGTCAATGTTGATTTTGTTGTTACCTAGCTTTCGATCAAAGTTTGTTTTTCCTTTTCCGAAAACGTAAAGGGTGCTCCCAATATCTTTTTAAATTTTAAGACACCCGGGTTTTTTTGAATCCCTAATGATTGGCCTAAGAGTTGTAAGCGAAACGTGGTTTTTGAGCCAGCTGTTTTACAATCTATTATTAGACTCTTAACATCACAACAGCTTGTCTCATCTGTTCTTCCGTCCAAATGTAATGTTTTCTCTTTATTGCGTCCATTATATAGATTTTCTAAAAAGTTGTAATTAAATTTAAAATATCACCGAGATTTTACAAAAAATATTTTTTCTAAATATACG
The DNA here is from genome assembly GCA_015478945.1 of Trachelipus rathkii. Taxonomy (NCBI): domain Eukaryota; kingdom Metazoa; phylum Arthropoda; class Malacostraca; order Isopoda; family Trachelipodidae; genus Trachelipus; species Trachelipus rathkii. The sequence goes on along the minus strand of JABUQX010138137.1, from coordinate 12,209 downwards.
AGTATATATATATATATATATATATATATAGCAGCATATATAGCACTTAAAGACAGAATATTATATATATATATATATTATATATATATATATATATATATATATATATATATATATATATATATATATATATATATATATATATATATAATCTAAGGGGAGTGCTAGGTTTGAGAAGAATTGATAAAATGAAGAATGAACGTATTAGAGAGTTGTGTGGTGTCAAGAAAGGGGTAAATGAGAGAATAAATGAAGGTGCGCTGAGATGATTTGATCATATGAAAAGGATGGATGATAGTCGGTTGGTTAAGCGGATGTATAGTGGTGAGTGTTCAGGGAGTCGACCGGCTGGGAGAGTGAAGAAAAAGTGGATTGAGTCAGTAAAGGAATGCCTGGAGGAGAGAAATGAGAGTTTGGCAGAGACGAGAAGTAAGGTGCATAATAGGAGTGAATGGCGGGGTTTTGTGAAGGGATATGGTTGTGGCCCACCTGGGCCAAGGCTGAACCCACATTGACGAGATACCATAGTGAGGGTCCTTCGTGGTCCAATGATGGTCTAGAGTGGATTTTCTGACTGCGACGAGCTCTCACTAAAAGGTATAAAGGGGCGGTAAGGCTGGGTTTTCTTTCCGAATTGCGTCATATTCTTCAACTACTTTTCTGTTTCGGGTGAGTGGTACCCACGCACCTTACCCTCAGTCTTGGAGAGAGAAGGTGGGTGATGATGATGATATATATAGTAGTGTAGATAGGAAGCATATCTATGTTATATATATATATATATATATATATATATATATATATATATATATATATATATATATATATATATATATATATATATATATTTTTTATTTTCATAAATAAATAAAAAAGACTCAGTTTGGATATATTTCTTTAATTGGAACATAATTGAAGCATACGAACAGGTTCTAAGAAAATATATAACAAAATATAAATATATAAAAGTACAAATACTAAATACTAAAAGATAAAAATTGTAATACAATTATACATAAAATTAAATACTCTCAATAAATGTTATTTAGCAAAACTCCTTTATTGTCTTTAAAAATTTAGTTATTTACTTTGTAAACTCATTATGTTATTTTTACATTCATTCCACATTTACACCAGCTATTTTTATAACAATTTTAACTTCAAACTGACTTTCAATTATCAGATCTTCATAAAATACCTCTACAAAGTTATATTAGAGCTCCTCAATGTGGCTTAATAGCTTCTCAGGTTGTAGGGCTGCTTTGCTCTATTATTAGTAAGGTTGCTTGAAGGTTTTATTTATTCTTATTAAGCTTGAATTTCTCAATTAATTTTCTTCTTCATGTATTTTTTGCTCTAACAGAGTTATCGATGTTCCTATGTTTTCTTCTATAGCTTCCTTATTATTGTACAAGTTGCTTGAAGGATTTGTCAATTGCTTGGATTCCACCTCAATGTAGTTTTCTTCTTTGTGGAATCTTTTAGCTTTTGATCACTAGATGTTCCTAATTCTTCTTCAATAGCTTCCTTGTGTTGCTTGAAGTTCAATTCCAATTCTGTACTTTGCTTTATCTTCTCAATTAACTTAGACAAAGACAATTTTGCTGATTCAGTATTCTTTTTTTTGCTTCTGCCATAGGTTATATTTACTAGCAGTATCTCCTATTTTTGATTTTTACTTAATATTTGGTTTTCATTAGCCTTTTCTCTATTTACAAGCCGTCCATTGCACATCTTGCAATATGATTTGCTAAGCAGATTTCTCTCTTCTTGCTTTTCTTAATTTTTATTTTGGGTCGGTCAGAAGCAAAATCTAACATTCACAGTTGGTGCATTTACAGTATTCCCTTTTATTTATATTTTACTTGCAATTTATATATATACAGGGATGGGGAGTCGAGAAAAAATAGATCGACTCCCGACTCCGACTCCCAGAGTCGATTTTAGAAACAACCGACTCCCGACTCCCGACTCCCGACTCCCGACTCCCGACTCCCGACTCCCGACTCCCGACTCCCGACTCCCAATGGAAAATGGAACGTGAATTTTTTCCAAAATTATGAACTTTTATTTTCATCGTTATATGCTAAATAAACATTGAAAAAAAAAAAAAAGAATTATGACAATAAATTTTAATAATTTCTAATAATAATAATAATATTTACACTTTTTAACAAAATAGGCACTTTATATTACGAGTAGGCCTATG
>JABUQX010138136.1:0-26296 GCA_015478945.1 Trachelipus rathkii | reverse complement strand
ACCAATCACATTCCATTTACACCCCAAGTATTCTAAATAACGTCATCATCCCTACACCCCTCCGAAATTTACGATGGGATTCCTCTCATACCATATGAATTATACATCGTGGGGAGGAAGCCGAGATTACTTATTATAATCTCTCTATGAGTCAAATACTACCACCGATCTTTTACTGCTTTAAGCACCTCAACATCTCTAAAAACATGCGAGCAAAACACACCTACACACATAATGCACAGAATAGAAATCGAACCAAAAACTCGGGATCTCTTGACCTAACTAGCAACACTTTTATCCCCTCTGGACAATTTTCACCTATAACGCTCAGTCAACTCACACTCCACATTTCTATAAATAACTACATACAACACACTTTGCTCTTATCTCAGAGAAATAACCAATCAATAGTCAACATCATGCGACAACCTTAATCTCTTAATTTAATGTTTTCTCATCTTTCAACATCTCACACTCACGTGTCTCTCCTATGGCTCCCTTCTTTCTAATCTCGGCACTTTTGACATTCAGGGCTACACAAACACATAGGCATGGTCAGCATAGTAATATCTCCTAACAAGTGAGACGATCTTGCAACTATAATTGGCAGTTGCATAGACTCTTGTAACCTTCCTCGAAGAACACCTTCAAACCATAGTTTTTATGAATAAACCAAAAATTAATCCAATTCCATGATCCATGTGCCTAGGAATCATAAAGTGATATTGACGCAGATGGATTAGCACTCTCCAATGTGTTTATGCCCAGTCCATTGTGCCATAACTTATCAGGTCAACAGAGGATTTACATTACACTCTTCTAACACCTTTAGTAAAATCATATATCAAACTCCTTTTTGTCTCCTCCCCTCCTCCACAATAATTTCCCTGGTTCTACTCATTCGTGCTATGCGTGACTATATATTCTCTTCAGAATCCTATCCCCCTCCTTGCCACCCACTCATCAGGCTGGAGATAGCTCGAGAGACACGAGCGACATCTCTCTCAAACATTAACACACTCCAAACACGGATTACACGGAGCTGATATAGTGACGCTCAACGCGTGATAACCAACATATCACTTCACCTCGTATATATATCAATTTCCTCTATCCAACCCTCTCCTTGAGAACAATTGACTCAACCTCAAATAATTCCAGAAATTCTCTAGCCCCACGAAAAAAAGAATATCGTTGCTGGCGGATGTATTATACCTCTTTGACCGTACGCGCGAGCCAAAGCCTCTCGGGGTACGATATTCATCGGTGTAAACGACAAGTTGCGACTGACCTCCTTGTTCTCCGTAGTGGTGTGCGAGAGTAACCAATATGATCCCTTCTCTCAGTGGGGCCTCTTGAGAGTACCATGACAACAAAATCTTAATATAGAAACCAAACTTTCATTGGAAACTACAATGCCTTTTTCACCTTCTGGAGTCCGACTTACATATGATGATATATGGCTCCGCTTAATATATCTCTCTCTAACTCTATGAAAAAAGGCTAATCATCTAACTCATCTCTAATGGCTTCGCTTCCCTATTATTTGCTATATTTTACTACAGCATACAATATCATCTATTTCTCCGCTAGGCTTGAGCGATTCTGGGCATTAGTCCTCCTTTGCCATTTCCTTTCCTTCTTTCTCGCCTCAGCTCTAACTGATGATCCTTATGTCCTCCTTTTCATTCTATGTAAATGAGCTGTGGACAGATGACTCTTTTTCGTATTTAGGCTTGCATGGTGCTTTCCTACAAATCTTTGATCTGAACTTTAGCGTAGTTAAGTGCGCGGATGATGTGCTCAGTAAAAAGATGGGCATTTCCTCCGAGTTTTAATAAGTGTTGCTATTCCGTAGCATTAATCTGACCACAGACCCCCGTACGCTGTCAACAAGAAGTAAATGAAGAATAATTCTCTAAAAATGCAAAAAAAAAAATAAAATATATATACTATATTAATTAATAAGAAATCTACTCCGTATATATATATATATATAATTTAATATATATATATATATATTATATATATATAATAAAATATTATATATATATATATATACATAATATATAACTTAATAAATATACCGTATAATAGATTTATAATCTAATATTTATATTACTATATATATACTATATATATATATATATATATATAATATATCATATATCTCTATATATATATATAGGGTATTAGTATATATAATTATAATATTATATCTAGGACTACCAGAGAGAAGTGGAAACTGATTACCGAATACCTATTATTTTAGGTGGCTAAGATACCGACTACCCTTATATTTTTGCGATATTGATACTTTTACTTTAATAATATAATTAAATACATAGTTAATATAAAGATAGAAACATTTGTAGAAAAACATTTGTGCTACGCAGGCAACTTAGTTTGCATTTCCACCTGTACAACTAATACTTAGTCATTTATTTCCTATTTGGTTGTGTTGTGGACCAAGTATTATTCATTTTTATAAATTAAAATAGTACTTTTAGATCTTTAAGAATAATAAATGCAAAATAATAGCATTTGAATATCACCAGCATTTTTTATGTTTGTTGTTTAATTCAAAAAATATTCCATTTCCAATTTTTCCAGTAAGTATTAACAAGTTTAGCTACTAGCTTATATTTTATTTATAAGCGATCTATAACATTGGGTGAGGTACAGAGATGACTGGGAAAACAGCATATGTGTGCCTATTTTTTATAAGAAGGGTAGTAAGGAAGATTTGGGAAGATTATAGGCCAGTTAGCTTAACATCTCTGGTTGTAAAAGTTATTGAAGAAAAGTTACTGAAATGTCATTAAGGAAATATTTTGGATAAGGAAAAAGATCTTAGAATTTTCCGAAAAATGGCGATTTACCAAACTTACCTTTGAGGACCATGCTATATACAACCCTGACTTGGATAAAGAGTTTTAAAGACCAAAACTTTTTATCATGTGGGGAACATTTTTAAGCAAATTTTAATGAAGATTCAGTCACATTATGTTTTAAAGATAAAACCCATTAGGGTTGGTGAAGGAGGGAAAACCTTGTTTGGTGAAAATTAAGAAGATAAGAGAGAAAATTTTAATGAAAAGCTAGATGTTTAAAATATTCAAAGGTAGTAATAATGAAGATGATTTAGAGGAAAAATTCATAGGAGAAAAAAAAGAACTTAACCAGTGAAAATCAAAAAAGCAAAGAGAGAGAGGCAGAAATAATGTTGTAAAGAAAATAGTAATAAGAACCTGAAGAGATTTTTTAGAGTTTAGTTATAAAAGTAAGAATAGGACATTTGGTCCAATTAAAATTGATGTGAAAAATTTAGGGGAGTATCAGTATAATTATTCAGAACAAAAATTTTTCAATGCTTATTTTGCTCAGTGTTTACTCTGAGGGAAGATTAGATAATAGTTTGGAGAGACTAATAGTGTTCTTGTATGCATGTAGCAAATAGACTTGCTTACAGAATTTGAATTGACGTAAATAAGATTATTTAATGTTTATACAATCATGGATCCAATTAAAGCTGCAGGCCCTGATGGTTATATGATTAGAATTCTGAAAGAGAGGTATTACAGGCATTGCAAAAGCGCACTGTATTTGATTTTTTTTTTAAGCGATCTAAACATTTGGTGAGGTAGGTACCACCAGATGACTGGAAAACAAGAAAGGTAGTAAGGAAGACTGGGGCCTTGGATGGAGAGAAATGTTATAAGGAAGGATTTGGGAATTTATAGGCCAGTTAGCTTCAAACATCTCATGGTTAGTAACGGTCCTGGGAAATAAAATGTTCACTGAAAAGGTCTACGTAGGAAGCAGAGTATATTACCCAACCTGTGGTACGCAGATACCCCAGAGGGTGTACCCAGCAGAACCACGTTGGGGGTAACGATGATAATAATACTAAAAAGAGCGTAAGGTGAGAAAAACACTAAAAAAAATAAAGGAATTTGCCCCGCTCACCGTCGTTAGAACCAGCATATTAATTAAAAAAATTAAAATAAATATCGTAAAAAATGTAACCTAAAATGCAAAATTAATAGCCATAAATGACGTTTATTTTTGAGGTGCTTTTGATTATTTATGGCTAACCCCTATAAATATTACTATACCTACAAAAATAACCTTTTTTCGTCGGTGATAGAATTGTTTATGAGGAAAGGGCGTTTGCTTAAACCGTACTAATATTAGCGTGTATCGCCGTGGAAAACCTAATCAAGGGTACGGGGACGAGGAAAAAAGTTGGAAGCGCTGCACTATATAGATGAGGAAATATTTAAATATTTAAAGGTATTTGTTATGACTCCCAGCACAGTTTCAGGAAAGAAAAATTATAGGTCATGTCCAGACCAAACCTTTTAGAAATTTCTATGAAATACTGCTATTACTGACTGCAACATTGCCGAGTTGGGAAGTTCCAGTTGATATTTGTTATAATTTAGACTTTATAGTGCCATTTAAGCTTTGATAAGGTTTCCCTCCAACATTAGAAGGACTGGATCTATTAAGAAGTGATATTGCAATGTAAGGAACCATATTAGGTGGTAGTGGTACATGGTAGGATTAAAAGAGTGGTTCGCGAATAGATGAACAACAAGTGTAGTACAACTAAAATGGCCAAAATAATATCATCATCGAGAAATTAGTGTCAAGAGTGGAAATTTTCCCACAGGGCTTTTCTCATGCTGGGGCACATACTGTTTCCTTCTTATATATTAAATATATTATATACATATATATATATATATATATATATATTACTATTATATATTTAGTAGTATAATATATATATATTAATTATAATTTCTATTATAATATTATCCCTATATATATATAATATATTTATAATTCTATATTTATACTCAAAAAGTATAATTTATAGCCTATATAATATAAAGATGATTGTTTAGACCGAGGGAGCTGTGAGAACGCTTATAGCTTATCTAAGTTTGGCGAGATGAGCCAGGATGATTTACCAAAGTGCGGGGACCACAGTTAGGAATAGTGAACGGATGTATAAAGATTCCAAAATGATCTTGATAAACTTCTTGGGTGGGCAGAGAAAGTGGCAAATGAAAATTTTATTAGTAAAAAGGATTTGTACGGTTCTTCACCTAGGTTACTCAAACAAAACCTTTTTTGTTTTAACTACAATATGAATGTGAATTGGCCTTGGCAGTTCTGTGGACCAAGGAAAAGAATTTAGGTGTGCATTATAAGCAGTTAATTGAAAGTAGGCTAACTCAGTATTGAAGCTAGAAAATTAAGCTAATAATAAAGGTGCTGGGCATAATTAAAAAGAATCGCAATGTTGTTACAAGAGCAAGGGAAAGTAATAAGTAAACTGCGTCTATAATAGCTCATGCTCGTAGGCCCAGTAATAGTCAGTATTGGGACAAGTTTGGGGCCCCACTTATTACAATTAAAAGAATAAGGACTTAGATATGCTAGAGAGGGTGGAACATCGAAGAGATATTGTTTTTCTGGGATAATGGTTAAGAGCTATGAGGGGAGAGGCTGAAGGATTGTTTAGGAATGTTTTCTGATAGAAAGGCGGATTTCTCAGGAGGGGAATATTCGAATACAAAGTCTTACAAAATATTTACATCTATGATAATACAGAGATCCTACATAAATTTTTCATAGTATAGAGCACTGGACGAGGGGACCACAGACAGGAGACATAATAAGAAAATTAAAGAAGAAAAACATAAGGAGAATCTTGAAATAAGAAAGTATGCATTCAGTAAAGGTTGTTTAAATTTTGGAATGGTCTGCAACAGGAGGTATCTTTTGATTGAGGCAATAGATTTTCCAAGCATTTTAGAAGATAAACATTTTCTAGGATAATATGAATGAGGTTGGTTGAAGCGCATTGGGCGGGGTGGTGACAGGGACCCAACCTCTTTAGGAGGTGCGTATTTTTAGTCCATGCTAATATGATTGATTGGATTGCAAAAGGCTTTTGTTGGGCATTGCAGAATGACTTTTAGAAAGAGTATCTTTTAATTCTATTAACTCATCTTCATTGGGGGGCTGAACGTGAATTTTCGTTCCCGCCTTTTATCAAAAGTTGTGAGTTTTGGTTAATCTTTTTCCTTATAAACATGAAAAAATTGTGGCTATGGTGAATTGTAATATTTGTATTCAGTGATACTACCACATAGAGTATTGATAGGCTTTTAGCTTGGCCCATTGTAAATGGTTTGATCGCAAACGAGTATTTAGGGGCAAAATAAAACGGAAGGCCTAGAACTCTTAGGTCCGATTCACTGTCCCACCCGTAAAGAGCATAATGTTTACGAAAGGATTCGTCGGACACCACCATTGTTTTTCTCGTATTTACAAATTTGTTATTGGAGTTTATATTACAATGTCGTTAATTTAAATATAATAAATAGTGCTTTATTAAGTAAAAATTAAAATAAAAAATGATAATTTATAAAAAATACGGATTCCAATAAGTGTCAAAATTTTTTGAAGCAGAGAGGGGTGAATCGGACCACCTTATTTTTTATTCTTCTTATTTTATTGTATCATTTATTATATTTTCTTTACTTATTACAATATGATCAATAATTATTATATTTAAGTAATTGGTTTTAAGAATATAAAATTGAATTATACATAAAAGAGGAATTTAAAACAGATGGTCCGATTCACCCCTCCAAGGTCACGCTGAATGAGCTTTATTATACTATAATAAATACAGATTTTTAAGTTTTTTACTTATCAAATTATATTTTTTGTTGTGCTTAATTACCAACTATATGGCCTTGAATTTCAGAGCGAAAAAAAAAAAATTCCAAAAAGTGCGGCAATTTAAGGGGAAAAGTTCGGTGGAAGACGAAGTTATTTCCTTAAAGATAGTCCAACAAGCTCACCCGCCCGACGCTATCATATAATATATTTAGACGAAACCGGGATTGGGGAGTTTTTTTTTTAGTTACAGTTATTTATTAATGTTAAGAGCTGCATGTGAGACCATAACTAGTTTATAATGCATGTGGAATGGTTTGGTAGTCGTGATCATTACTTTATGACCCTAAGGCGCCAAATTGGGGTCATTTTAGTTACTCATTAGCTAATTTGACAAGGCTCCATGTCTAGGCGTTCTGTCCTCTTGGTGGGATACATCGAGCCATGTCTATTTTCCGCGGTGTTCCTATTTAGTTGGGATTGACTGGGAAGGTCTCGATTACATTCTACTGACTGCATCGTGAGCAAGGAAAATCCATTGATATAGTATATTTAGATCTTCGAGCTCTCAACAGCTTTTTCTTTTGATAAGTTCCTCGTTCTTCTCTGCCCTACATTTAAGGGGCTGACGACAGTTTTATTGCCAAATGTTGGATAGGTGGAGTGGTACATGCGCGGTGTGAAATAGAAAACAATGTGTACAAATATTTAAATGGTAATAAGTCATTGGGAAATAGTGAAGCCAGTGGTGTCCCATATATATATATTATATATATATTACATTATATACTTTATATATATATATATACATATATATATTAATATAATAATACTATTATTATATAATATATATATATATTATTTATATATATATATATATATAATTGAGTATATATATTGACTATATTTTATATTTTTTATACATTATTATATTATTCAAATATATATATAAATTAATATATAAATAATATATTAGTTGTAACGGGTCTCATAATTGGAATGTTACATTGAACGCATGTCTGGGTGGCAGTATTTTGTTAATATATAAATAGTAACCCATGTGACAAATTTCATGTTTTATTAACTCACAAGGAGTTTTTTGGGCTACGATTTAGAATGAGTGATTTTTTTTATGTTTTTGAAGGTAAAGGCGATGCAGATTCACATGTACTAAATAAACAGCAGCGTTGACACTTGAACTTGACCTTTTGCTACGTGAAAATATGTGTAAAAAAAAAATAAAAAGAAAGATTTACAAGAAATTTCGTTAACTTGGAATTTTCCATTGTAAATTTTCTCAAAAACTAATTTTAAAAAATTCGGTGCAGGTTTTTTGGTCGCTAATGAGGGGATCCGGAAAGTCTGATCAGGAGCCGGAAAAGTTTTTTTTTTTACGTTTCAGAGTTTACTCAAAGTTGTTAAATTATGGTGGGCAACTGGTGAACAATATAAGTTGCAGGCTGGTAGACATGAGGATGAATCCTATTTTGTTTTTTTTAACAATTTTTCGTATCAGAATTTGATTTATTTAAAGTTTAAAAATTATATCTTATTTATTTTTTATTATTTTTTTATTTAATATTTATTAACCCAACCTTTTTTTTGGTCATACCCCACCTAAGCATCTAAACACACGCACCTAAGGGTCGGGGTGATAAAATTTTTATTTTAATAATTCATATTCAAGGGCGTATAAATTGAACAGTTACAGCTGGGAATATATTCTCTCAATACAAAGCATCTACTAGTCATAAATAAAAAATATTATTTTCCCAACCTATTTACAGCGAGATCTAAACTGTTATTATTATTCTTCTTCTTCAACACCATAGGATATACTTATCCATAAACATGATGAATTGATATTATATTTTTAAAAATTGAAGGCATATCATTATAATGAAAATAATAATTTCGTTAATTCCGTTATGAAGGACTGGAGAGACACGTCTTTCTACCTCTCTGACCCCAGACTTAACCACTATGCTCAATCATATAGGTATTATATAGGGGAAATCTAATCTAGGGTACACTCCCCTTTTCTATTTTTCCAACTTAATCTCACTTGACTTCCATGCTTCGAAAAGCAGCGTTTATTCACATGTCGGCCTTTAAGGAAAAACAACATGGATTAAGCTTGATACCATGTTTCACAGAAGACAGTTTGGTTCACAGTATAGACAGTTGCCTGCATACAAAGTGGACAGGCAAAGATTGACAGTGTTTTTTTGATGATGTACCCTTATGCCCCTTAACGCACTTAAATGTTAAAAAATTTTCTAATTTGTAGCTTAATTATATAAGATATAAAATGCCTTTCAATATGTAGTGCATTGTTGCGAAATTAGAAGAAATATGTTAAACTCTATGGATTAAGGTTTTTGTACTGTTAATTTTATAAATGAATGGTACGTGGCTCAAAAGTTTAACCCAAACCTGTAAATGTGGCTTTTTCGATAAATTGACGTATTAAATCCTGTAAAAGTTTAAGTGATTTCGTATTAAATAAATCTAAGAATGGTAAAGAATTGTCTAATTCTTTCTCCTTCGAGAATTTAATATGTGGAAGCTAGACTTAAGAAAATTTACGAAAATAGGGACTTTGTTTTTATTTTTGAACAGAAGAAAGATATCACCCATATATATCATCCGTAAATTGATGGTTTATGTTAATTAACTTGAAATTCAAATAGCTTCATAATGATTCAAATAAGCGTTGCCTAAAACGACACCAAATGGAGATCCCATGGCTAGGGAATTAGTTTGCAACAATAGTTTATTATTTAAGAAAAAAAAGTGTCTTTACAGGCAAAGCTAAGTAAATCTTTAAATTCTTGTTTAGTTAAGAAATGTGCTATGTTCATCTTGACGATTTTTTTTCAAATATTTAACTGATCGGTTTGAGTGAATATAAAATATGACGAAACAAGTTTGAGAAATCTTTATTTTATTTTAAGAAACAACAATGAGTCCCGTTTTATGTACATTAGGTTTTGAAAATTAAGTCTCCAAGATGATGTCCGTTAGCAGCAATAAACTGTTAGAGGCGTTCTCTGAAATTTGTCATAGCTCGGCGGCACATGACGATGGGTATGGCGTGAATTTCCTCGACAATTCTCTCCTGTAATTCATCTAGGATGTGAAGACGATGTTTAAAATCCTTTTCTTTCAGGTAACTCCGAAGGAAAAAATCACAGGTGAGGTGTTTAAATTTGGTGACCGACCCGGCTACCCAACATCACCCCTCAGAGTCAAGATACTGGGGAAACATTTGTCTCAACACATTTAGTTAATTTCGCGCTGTGTGGGATATACCCCCATCCTGTTGGAACCACAGTGAATATAAATCTTCTTCATCGGCAAGTTCACCCAATCTGGACTGCAGAAAAAGTCTCCATCATCGTGACATACCATGCAGAATTGACGGTCACTGTCACTCTTTCATCCTTAAAAAAAATATGGGCCTATCACTATTTCCTCAAAACTTCTGGCCAACTATAACCTACGGTATTGATCTGTATTACAGAATCGATCGTTTCATTTAAGTTGTCTGGATTTTTTTCAGGCTTACTGTAGTAGTTCTTTTCTTTTTCATCAGCTCCACAAAGGTGAAAATGTGCTTCGTCTCTAATCACGAAAATTGCTGCGACAGGGATCCGTACAAGCATTTGCTAGCACAGATTTCTGCAATTGTTGTAATCTGTTGCATTCAATTATTTCCTGAGCCAACCATCATCTTAAGGGCATGAAAATCCTATAGTCCACAAATGAAGACCTTCCTCAGTCATACACCTGCTGATTGGCATCTCCGAAATACTTTTAACCTTATCACCTCATCCGAGAAGAACAGTCATGCAGGTGAATTGCTCGATGTCTGCTCTCACACACGAGCCTGCATGCATAGCCTGGCGCTTCTCATTGGTTATCGGCGTCCGTATGATGTGCCTCTATCTCTGTGCTCGTTTTCCATGTCTTCTGCAAGGCGCGGTATGACCTCATCCAGTTAGTTTCTTATTTCGTGTTCCGCACAACACGGAAACCGGAATCGGATCCTCGGTGCAGGGGAATGTTTAAAGAGTCGTAGCAGAAAAATTACGTAATTCTTGGATCGAGCTCACGGAACTTCGTCTCCGTTTTCGCATACGCTCCTCACTCATACTTCGAACGTTCACCTGTATGCATATTCCGTACTTTCCCAGGAACCGAATGGTCAAGATGATATCGATCTTGAGTCGGGAGAGAGTTCATGAGACGTTAGATGGCCCTTCTCAGATAAATTCTTACCGTACTGCACTTCAGAATCATTCTCGTACATAAGACCTACCTCGAAAATTCTCGTATGATCGATCCTCCGCCATCCCATACATTATAATACCGCTTACTATAATATCCCTATTATAAATATATATATATACTATAATAATATATATTATACTAAGCTGTGACTACTATATATATATACCTAATCTTATATTATACCAGACTAAATGTATTACTCACACGACTATACTATATATACAATTTATCCATCACATATATTAGTATATAATATCTATTATATAATATATATACATAGATATTAATATTATATATATTTATATATCGTATATATACTATATACGATCTAACTCCTCATATATAATATATATATTATAGATTATATATAATAAAATATATATATATATAAATATACTATAATATAATATATAAATATATATCTATATATATATATATATATTATAATATATAATATATATTATAATATATATATAATATATATATATATATATATTTATATATAGTATATATATATGCACCTAATTGTAAGCGCAACAATGCAAGTTAAAGGAGGGTGAATAATAAAGTTTCCTTCAATATATATGCTTTATATGATCAGGGAAGCCAAACTGCAATATCTTCAATAAAAGTTCTTTGCTGCACAAAAAATGATGATAAAACCATAGGGCATTGCAAAATATTAACATTATTGTTGACATCCAACTACCGCGAGCTCACTGTCAGAGATTGACGACAGCAGACGTCATTAATTACACAATTATTAAGCTTATATCATCGAATTCATATTAGCCTATGGTATTCAACACATTTTATAACTCTATTCGACCCACTTCATTACAATATTACCTCCTTACAATCAAGCACCCAACGACAATTAATCATCGTGGTGCTGGCACTCAGCCCAAGGATTCTTATTCTAATCATTAGGCGTTTTCAGAAACCTTAACACTAAATTTTGACGAAAAATTTATTACTTCTTAGCCGAGCTTCCAAGGCACTCGGCTTACTGGGGAATTCACATTATATCCTCTGCCATAATAGTCGCTATCATTAAAAATAGTAAAATCACCGGCTTAGGCCCAAATTCTCAAGATCTTTTTTGTACGAAACAGATCGACCGTTTCAAATCAGTCTACTTACGAACTCCTTGAAAATAACCGGAGGAGTCTCGTTCCCAGAAACTCAGGTAGATGCATATCACCCAGCGGTCTCACTTGGCTCGTCTGGCTCGAACTTCTCCTACTTTTTTCTCCACCTCAATCTGTCGACTAACGAGCTACTGACTGCGTACGCCGACGCTCAGACCATATATCATTCGTCAACCAAATAAACTATAATAACGTACGTAATTTTACAATCGCTTCCAGTATCATACTCGGTTCAGGCTCTATTGGAATCGCTCGCGGTTCTGTTAAATCAACAAAAAGTGGCGTACGCCATTTACCAAGTAGGCAATAGAACAATCTACATTCGAATCATAATGTAATGACAACTTTAACAAATGTATATCGAGACTGTCTTGTCAAGAAAAGAACAATCACCCACATTACTCAATGCAAAATTCCACAAAGACCCTAGGGCTTGTCAATAATTTAACATCCTATGCATCTCTTTGGAAAATAAAAACCTATAGCTAAAGCTTTTTTCTTAACTTTGGTACAAGCTTTAATAAGTTTGTCAAAGTCCTAACATGCAGTTTAGCCTTAATAACTAACTACTCTAACTAAAAATCTGCTAATTTGGCTTAGTCAAAATATACTGTGCTATGATAACCAAACCATCCATGATTACCTATCCAATCCTTTCATAAATGTTGCAAACGAGTTGCACTCAACAACCTTCCTGGTGGCAAACCATCTCCACAAATTAACAAACCATATTACTGACATGGAATGTTTCTTATTCAAGATGCGGCATGCTTTCTTCTTAATTTTCTTATTGTGCCCCCTTGTCTCCCGTCCATAGTCTACTATAAAGAATTTATTGGTCACCGCATTATCAATAGATGTAAAAGTTTTGTTGACATTTATCATGTCTCCTCTGAGAAATAGTCTTTCTACATAAAACATTCCTATCTCCTTCAGCTTCTTCTCATGTCTTACCTCAAACACAGAAGTCATCCCAGTTGCTCTAAGTTACACTCTCTCCAACATATCTATGCCTTTCCTTAAAAAAGTAGCTCAAACTTGTGCACAATACTCAAATATGCCTAACACAGCTATTATACAATTGCTCTTGTAAACGACATTCCGATTTATTATACCTAGCATCTTATTAGCTTTATTCCTTGCTTCCACACATTAATTAGTTCCTTTCAAACTACTGCTTATAATCACACCTAAATCTTTTCCTAAGTCCACAGACTCAGACCAATCCCCAATCATGTCGTAGTTAAATCTTTTATTTGACTAAACTAGGTAAAAAACCTTACACCTTTTGCTATTAAAACTACATTTGCCATTTATCTGCCCACCTAAGAAAGTTTATCAAATCATTTTGAATCTTATATGCATCCATCTCAATATTTCCTTACTAAGTAGCCAGTTTTGGTAATTGTCTGCTAACTTTAGAAACCTTATATTTAAGTCCCTGTCTAATAGCAATTGTTAATTTAATATATATATACTCTATATTATCTATACTATATATATATATATATATATATACATATATAATATATATATATATATATATATATATATATATATATATTAACTATATTATATTATATACTATATAATACTATAGATATCTACTATTACTATGGTAAGAACGAATCAGCTCGACTTCCAACACTGAACCCCTGTCGGGAGACACCACCTCATTCAGTATTCCATGCTGCCATGAAGACCTCTCAATTGCCAATTTAAGCTGGTACCAACTGTCTCTTATCCAAAGATCATCTTTTAATCCAACATTGCGCACCAAAGTCCACCGGTATAGGCACATTAAGATAACTTTGTCACACCCTTTATGTGGAGCCTTATCAAAGCTTTTTTTCTGCATAGTCTTAAATATAATAATATCAATTGGAATCTCCTTGGCCACCATGTTGTCCAGTAAGTATCTATATCTTCCTAAAAGATTTGTCTGACATGAGTATACCCTTTCTGAACCATGTGGAGTCATGCAAATTTTATCTTCCAAACCAGTGTTTCTTTCAGGCTCATACTTCGCGGGCGCATTGCCCCCCCCGCGGAGACAGTCGAGTGCCCCCTCGGAGAAAATCGAGCCAGTGACATGTAATTTGCCCGTAAATAGAAAAAAGTAAATCAAATAAACTATAAAAAGTATGTTTAAATCGCTATATTTATCTGCCGATAAGAATAATAAAAACAGACAGTAATGCATGGAAACTTGCGTAGATAGTGGCCGATAAAAAACGAAAGCTTCAATTCTGACTTCTGAGGAAAGTCCGCGCCCGCGTGAACGTTGAGAACCGCTTATCTTGCGAACCAACGTATCTGCGTATAGAAATTTTTCGCTGAGAAGCGTTCCATATTCACGTAAGGACTGCCTATCTCAACTGACTATAGTTATTAGTGTTTATTTTCTCATGATCTCATATATATATATATACCACCCTATACTACTACTATATATATACTACTATACCACATCTCTACTTATATTATTTCATATACTATATATATTACTATATACCCTACTATAATATATATACTATCTGTAGCTTCTGTGACCTCTACTATCTATAATATATATATATATATATATATAATTATATATTTATAGATATATAATATATATATTATATTATAATAAATTATATATATATATATATTATATAAATATATAATATATAATTATAAATATATTCATACATAATCTACATATATATAACTTATGACTCGTATCTGTCACTAATTAACTTATCATTATAGCTGCATAAGTCTCATATAAGTTATATGAAATATAATTAGTGTTTATTTTCTCATGATCTCATATGATTATATATTATATATATATATAATATACCGTATATATATATATATATATATATATATATATATATATATATATATATATATATTCCTATATTATATATATATATATAATATATTTTATATATATATATATAAATATTATATATATATAATATATAATATATATATATATATAATATTATTATATATTATATATATTTATATATATAAACCCTCCTACCTACTTACCCTCTATTCTCCGAACTAATATATCCTTATACATCGTATCAGCACTACTCCTCTCCTACGTTTTGCTACGTCTCTTATTTATCCCCATATACATATCTCGAATTAATTACCCACCTAACTATTCATCTACATATACGCGATAGATAGCTGAACATACACCACCATAATGTCAGCCTTGAATCGGATAAACTGCCCTTAACCTCATCCCTTGTATATAAGACTCAACTTATTCCATACTTATCTAATATAACATACATATAATATATATAATATATATATATATATATATATATATATAAATAGATATAAGTATAATTATATAATATATTATAATTTATCTATTTATCAATAATATATATATATATATATAATACATCAGCCATATATATATAATATAGTAAATATAATCAACCTAATACTAGAATTTATACACAGCTAGCTGTACACCTAATACCTATTCACACACACCTCCTATCCATCTATACGTCTAATATCTCACCGTGCGTATCAGTTAGAATCTTAAGGCGTACTTCATACTACTTCAAGCTACTTATCTTCACTCATATATTGATCCTTGTCAATACTAGCATACACATCCGCTCGAATTTATATAATCCTATATTACTGCATCTATAGACACTCCAAATATCCAGTCCTCTAGCAGGTAATTTTAAAATGGAATTAAAATGTATTTATTAATACATAACAACTTAATTTAAAATCACAAAGCAAAACCAAATAAACGGAATCCGAAGCTTTCGTGTGCCATACCCGCTATCTTCAGGGAATTAATTTTCAAAGAATTCGCTGTGTATGATATGACATTATAGCATACCTTACACGCCGTTGCCAGAAATAAAGACAGAATAGATAGTAGCTAAATTCATATCGACATCATTCTTTTGACATTTAAGTTCCCTGAAGATGTGAGCCGAGTATGGAACACGAAAGCTTGGATTCCGTTTTATTTGTTTTGTTTTGTTTATATTTATATATTATATATATATAATATATATTTAATAACTTATTTTAAAAATATTACCTCAAGTTACTTTAATCAATATTATATATATTATTTATATATTTATAATATATATATATTATTATATATAAATATATATATTTAATAATTAGAGCCTCGATAGCCATTATATAAAAATTAATTAGCATTTTTATTATTATATAATATATATATATATATATATATATATAAATAATTATATAATATTTATATATATATATATATAAATATAATTTATATAATATATATTATACACATATATATCTATATAGTATATATTATAGGTATATAATATATATATATATATATAATATATTATTATACTATATATATATATCTTATAATAAACCTAGTCAAATCATACCCTCCATCCTAAATAGGCCGCACACACTATTCGCACTCATACTACTATATGCGATCGACATAAATCATCTTCGCACTAGATAAAACAGGTCATCTTAAAATCTCGTTATGAATCCTGGTATCAATTTCTCAAAACGTTCATTTCCCAAACTATGCTTCATTTACTAATACCAGTCCGAGGATAAATTTAGGTCGAAACTCGAACAACATATAGGCGGAAAGGATGACATTTTAATAAAAAGCACAGAAATGAGATGGCATTTCAAATATAATATATACTAACTATATTACTATATATATCTGTGTATGTCTAATAAAGTTACTTATATTAATTAAAATAATCCTAGTATAATAATAACATATAATAATATATTTATATATTATATTATTAATATATTACTATTATATAAATCTATAAATATATATATATAATACTTATATCTATTATTATCACTTATATGTTATATATCTACTATAACCTATTACTATAATATATAGTATGCAGCCAGATGTCATATGCGGATGTTTGTCCATTTAACACTCCCGCGGCCATGTGCCGATGCGGATGTCCCTTGACTACCTACATATATTTATCTCTATTATATTAATAAATACCTATACCATTATCTACAACTATTAGTATAGCGCCTTCATAATATCCTATATATATAGTATTTTAACTTACTCATTTACTACTATTATATATATAATTGTAATTATTTAATTATATAATTACTTTACATCTATTTTAGTTATAATTATACTTGTACTATATTTGGGGATAATTTGTATATAAAATATTTATATTTCTAATCGACACAATCTTTATACATATAAGTATATTATTCTATTTATTTAAAAACGTTATACTTTATCAATATTATAATATATTATTAATCCAGCATATAATATTACCTCTGCTATATTATAACACTATAACAGTCTCATTAAGCAACTGTTATATATTATACTATACGTTATACTTTATTAACGTATTATATATAATATATCATATATCGCGTATATTATTATAATAATATATATCATAATGGCCTCACACTATTATTTCGAGTTCTTAGCTCACCCAAACTGCCAATAACGATATTCTTACCAGTGCTGGGACGGAACAGTTATCTTTATATCTTTGAAACCTCCAACTTTTCAATAATGCACCCCCACCACCTCTTCCTCCAAACTCTCCGATCTTAATTGATAATTATGACTTTTTTTACAACGGATTACCTACTACCTTTTGCTCATCTAGTATTATAACTTCCTTAACTCACCTCAGGAAGGCTGTGCCCTTGAAAACACTCAATTTTCAGCCACTTCTTCTCTGCACTGAGAGTCTGTTCTTCTCTTTACCACCTTTCACATCCTTAGCACGTAGCAATTGCTATTTATATTACGTCTCCTTTCTTGGAACACTAGTTGGAGCACAGGCCATTAGTATTTTCCCTTGCAATTCTACTTATAGCCGTGTTGGTAATACATTCTTGTGCTGAAACTTTCCACAACTGATAGGCATCATCATTTTTATCTAGTCTTTTTCTTGTGATATTTTCAATCATTTCAACTAATCGTCTGGTTTAATGCGTGTGGTTTCGTTCATCCACTACTGGATCTGCAGAAATTCTTCCAGTGGTGAATTCTGTTATTTATTTACTGGGTGAGAAGGTGTCATGGTCAGCTAGAGTTTCGTTTTTCTTACTTAATGGGTGTGGAATTTAACTAGTACTGTTCAATTAAGAAGTTCTTTTCAACTGCAACACAATTCGTGACCACATCTATAACTTGTTCTAGATTGGTGTTACATAATAAAAATAACTTGCCTTTTTAACGGGTCTATCTATGTATAAGTTCGGCCGAATCGGTGATGATAGGTCATAATTCCACAGAACTCAATAGTGAGTTTTGTCGAGCTCTAGTTTCTTAAAGCCGTCAGTGTCAATGTTTCATTGAGATGATGGTTCCCATAATGCTTCCCTCTAGCGTCGTGAGCAACTATTATAGTACATTACTTCGGAGACAGAAGCTGTAGAGGCGGTCTGATTTTTTTTGACATCCCTACATCTCCTTGTTGACTTCTGTTTGACCTAATGATTATTATTGATACTTCATTGTACTGTGAAAGATCATGATGGTTATTCATTTTTACACAGTTCAGTCGAGGTCCTCATGTTCTCTCATTTAAAGTTTTGCGTTCAGATTCATAATAACTTTAAGTATTTTTTATTTTATTAATTTAATTCTTTTATCTAAATTCTTCGACATATATTAAATTATCCGCGGCAAACATCCGATGGCAAAGCGCGATTGCGGGATGAGGATGCGGATCTTTACTAATGTGGGATGCTCTGCGGATGCGAATGCGGATGTGTTACCTGCATCACTAAAATTTATTAATGAATTATATACATCTATGTAGGAGAGTTGAATGATTGTTATTATTTATTGATGTAGTAATATATATATTAAATATATATAATATATATATATAATAAAACAAAGTTGTAATTTATTAATGAATTATCATACATCTGTATGTATATATTATATATATATATAATTATTTAATTATATTATATATAATACTATTATATCATAGTGTAATAATATATATTTATATATATATATATTATTATATTAATTTTATATATATTATATATATATATACTTATATATAAGAATCACTAATCAGCAATATCCTTAATATATAGTTATTCATACTCTATATATATATATATATTATATATAATAAATATATATATATAATATATATAATATATACCGTATATAATAATTTTTTTTTGATAACTTATAAAAAGTATCACTAACTCACGGCATACCCTATACAGGAGAGATTCTTCTCTGGTAATTTCGACCTTTAGGTACCGGTTTTTGATCGAACCTCGGCCCTTGCCATGCGACTCAGTTGCTTTACCATTGAGCCTACTGTTTACATTAATATATAATATAATATATATATATGTATTATTATAGAATATAAATATATATATATATATATATATATATATATATATATAATATATATTATACATGAAATAAATATAAATTAAGTCCTTACTTTTAGCTGGCGGAGGCAAAGAGGCGGGGGTGATCGGGGCTTCGGTCATGAATAAAAAAAAATTCGAAAATATACAAAACAAAAGAAGAACCTGCCCAACCCCAAGCCTATCAAATAATCTCTGAAGTCGAACACAGATTCAATATGTCAGCAGAAAAACGTTTATGAAGGTTATGGAGTTCCACTGAAGGAGGTGATCTGGAAAGGCAGTAGACACCACGGACATAGTGTTCTTGGTTGTTTCCCAATATTCACAATACTATATTTTATAAGAAGCAATGCATTCCCTTTTGCTACAAGGTGCGAAATGGGGGTGGTTTGTCGAGAAGTCAACTCCCCGAGCATCTGCCATTAAGGCCTTCTATTAAAAAAGCAATGTAAATTTTTTTCTTAAAGAATTGCATTTTATTGTTTTTAGACGTGATAATGAAATTCTATGTAATTTTAATTATATTATTATTATATTTCTTAGTCAATGTAATATTATATTATATTATAGTATAATTCCTTAATCCTTATTCTTGTTTCCCTCCCCCTTATATTATCTACAGACACTCCTCCACACGACGACTCCACTGAAACGCCACACGCGCTGTAAGAAGAACCTTTTTTTAACACCCCCACCAACACCCGCACCACAGCCACGAAACAGAAGCTTCCCTCTCTATTAAATTTAACCCCCTCAAACAAAAACCCCCCACCCGGTGTTTATTTCCCCCTATTAAAACAAACACATTAAAAAATGTTTTTCCCCCCTTATTCCCTTCAAATATAAAAATTAAATCCCTTTCCGTTGTTACTTCCTCATCCCCCTTCTCTTTCTCTCTCCCCCCTCCAATTCTCTTCTGTTTTTCTCTTCCTGATATTTTTTCCCTTAAAAGAAAACTTTTCTTTTAAATTTTGTGTCTCATTCAAAATAAATAATTGAAAGATGAACTAAAACCAAAGAAGGTTTCCACCCAACCCCACACCTTCCTCTTTCCCCAGCCAAAACAATGTGCTCCCCGGGCGGGAGCGCGTGATTTTTTTTTTGGGTTTGTGTGTAGGTGTTTTGTGTGTGTGTTGTGTGTGTTTGTGTTGGAGGATAAATTCAATTTGCTCGCGGTAATGTTTCATTTCAGATCTGTTGGTAATTTCGGGATCAATTTTCAAACGTATTTTGACTGTATTTGTGATCATCAGGAAAATAATTACTCGAAATTATTAGCCAAGAGAATTTTAATTAAAAAAATAAAAAATGAAATTGAAATTTTTATTTATTATATATATATATATATATATATATATATATATATATAATTATATATATAATAATAACTATATATATATATAAATATTATATAATATATTATTAATATATTATATATATATTATATATATATATAATATTATATATATATATATTATATATTATATATATATATATATATAGTATATATATATATATATATAATATATATATATATATTATTATATTAATATATTATTATATTTATCTTATATATTATATATATATTATTTATAATTTATATTATATATTTATTTATTATATATATGTATGTATTATTCACTATTACTACTATATATAATATATATATATATATATATATAATAAATATATAATATATAGTGTATAGAATATAGGTAGGTATATTATAGATTATATATAGGTAGTATATTAGTATATAGTTATCGGTAGATTATAAATTATGGGAGGAACTAGCCCTTGGGTTGTAAAGATATGTTATTTTTTAGGTAGTAATTCAAGGAGATAAATTTATATGGTTGAATTGAAGATAACATTTGGCTATATCATCGGTATTATATAGGGATTTTGGGAGGCGGCGAGCACTCATTGACTATCAACGAGTACCCACACACACCCCATCATCTGATATTCCAAGGCTCCGGCAAGTATTAAAAATTATATTATATATTACTATACTATATATAATATATATATATACCCTACCTATATATAGTACTACTACCTACCTTTACTATACTATATACCATATACTATATACTATATACCTATATATATACATATATATATAAATACCGTAACATATACTAAGGAATTAAAATTTTCACAAAACTAGCCGTTAACCTACAACCTTAAGCGTCACCGGGGGGGGGCAGGACTATTTAGCACTCTAAGACATTCACATCGTTTATATTTATTATTAAGGAGAAACAATCTTTTGTGCTTGTTTACGCGCCACCTTTACCTTTAGTATGACCTAGTAGCATCATGTCTGTCAGCCCACACTGGGTGGCAATTTTGGACAATCGATTTCGTCTGGTTGTTTCTTTTCCCTGTTTAGATTAATCTGAATATTCTTAACGATAAGAATTATTTGAAATTATTGAAGAACAAGCCTAATTTACCTGGGTTATTTGTTGAATGTTTTAATTGTAATGTATAGTATTCTATTATTTTCCTATTTTTGTGTGATTATGGTGTTTTTAAATTAGTGGTGTTGTTTGATGTTTATGCCTGTGATTATTTAGGATCTGTGGTCGGGTGAGGCAGAGTTTGTAGTTGTCTTTGATATAATATCTAGTTTGTTTTGATTGGTCTCATAATGAGAGGTCGTTTGTTTCGGTCCTATGTAACGGAAAAGGAACCAGTTTTGAAGCAGAGGGATTTTGTATACACATTGGCCTTGTAGGTTATTTGCGTTGGGGGTCTAAGGGAGTGTTTCAAGGTGAACGAATTATTTGGTGTGAAAAAATAATTGATTTTGGGTAAATGTTGATTGTTTTGTTTGGTCGATGTTTGATAGGGTAAGTTGCAGTACAAGGTTCTTGGTTGGTATTCAGTGTGGTGTTGAGGGGATGGCCATATTTTGTTGGATTATTGGTATGCTTTATTTTTATATACAAGGGCGGGGCGGGCGTTATCTCAATTTTGTAAATGTGGAAAAAGATTTATAATTTCAATGGTCAAGTATGATTGCGAATAATGTAGCGTCTTAGTTTGCTATCACTAGCTCGTCACCCGTATCGTACTACGAAGTCCTTAGTACAACCCTAGGTCTTCCTCGAAATCCCTTCAATTCCTTTCACGTATATGCTATAACTGCTGTATGTCATGCCCCTTGCATATATGTATATAATAATATCTACCTATAATATACCTACTATATATAATATATTAATTATATAAATATAAATATATAATAATATATTATAATATATATATATCACCCTATACCCTCTATCCCTATACCTACCTACTACTACTCATCACCATTACTACTACCCTACGCCACGCCGCCTGCATCCAACCCTACTATCATATTAACAGGCTACACAACTCATTCTCAATAGCTACTCTAACAAAATTTTTAAATATCTGCCGGACCCCTTCGCCGCCTTATTCAGACGGCTGATGAGTGTGTTGGTCGCACGATACTCCGTACACTTTGTACTAATCACAATCATCGAAGTGCTCGCGCGTGCGCCTCCCAAAACCATCCCCCACATTAATTATTTGAGGATTCTAGACATCAAATTTTTATCACTCCTATATCCGCTGATATACACAACGCAAAAGCTATCACCCATATTAACGACTCCCTATTCAAATCAACATCGATACTTATAACAAACATTAGACTACTTTTACACCAAGGAACTAATATTCCCCATAATATATATAATATAATATATATATATAATACTCACTATATCACTACAACCCTCCCTACGCACCCGGCTACCTACTCACCTTACTAACTACCTACTACTCATACTATAATCCTCACTATATACTACCAACTCCACTATATACCCTAGTATTAACTACTATATATACATAATATTATATACTACCCACGCCCCGCATTCCCTCCAACCCCACACAGCCCCCCCCCCCCATACACCAGCGGCCCCCCCCCAGCCCCCATCAAGCCACAAGTAAAACAAAAAAACCTAAATCCCTCACGCACGCCCCACCATGCATAACGAATCCCCCACCCGCCACCCTCCCAGCACCTCCACCACCAACCAACAACAACTAAAACCCCACCCCCACACCCCTTACACCAGAAATTTCCAACCACCACCGAACTCAACCACCAACAGTAGCGAGACACACAATCACAAACATACACACAGACCACCACCCCCCCCCCCCCCCAGGGAAATCGGCCAACCTACCCCTGACATACCCGTATGACATCCCTCATACACTTTACCTTAAAACCATTCGCATACCCGTCAACCCCCCCCTGCAACCCAAGCCAGCCCCCCACCCAAACCCCACCCCATATATATATATTATATTAAACAATTTCTAAACCGCAATCTAAATATGATATACAAAGGAAAATTTTCGAAATTTAGAGATGATATTAAAAATTAGATTTTTTTATTATCAATGAATCCATCAAATATATATATAATCAAATATTACGAACTGCGCGCGCATACACACACATATACAAACAAAATACACTATAATTACTTACATTCCACATATACCTTTAATAAACATCTCGCTATATTAATACTGAATTATATACCGTATATATACCTATATATATAAAATATATTCCCCCTAATGATATATAGATATACTACTATATCCATATTATATATAGAAAAGCGACACGAACCCCACACCCCACGCACCCAACACTGTCACTTCGCTTACGCTGACAACCGGTCTCCCTCGCTGCCGCCTTTCCTCGCACATCGCATCAGCCCCTATAAAACTACAATAAAAATAAATAAAATTAAAAAACTTAAAAGCCTTAACATTAAATGAGTTGCGCTCTGTCAACACCCTGAGTTCTCCAATCATTCGTCGGACATGCTCATACAAGATCGTATCGTCCTCACTTCTCGCCTCGGTCTCTGACGTGAATGATAGAAAAATCATGGAAAGTCTTTATATCAGTTGCTTAAAGCCGGAGCTTAACTCCGACCAATCCTCAGTTAAACGACTTCATTTATTTAACCTTCCCATCACTCTAATTATAATTTGTTATAACAATACTTCCACTTACTCATACAACCATCAACACTGTTCACAACATTTTGTACAACAATTAAGTACTTCTTTTTATTTTTTTATATCTTTTATTCTTCACACCAATAATTTTGATAAATTTAGTATAAATAGAGATCATAGGTAATATATTTTTCACTTTGTCTTTGGCTTCTGACAATAAATTCGAAGGTTGTAAAACTCGAGTTATAATTTGTATATTTTTAATTTTTTAATTCATTTTTAATTTGACTTTTAATTTTTAATGTGGTTTTTATTGTTTTTATTTTAATTGTAATTTTTGATAGTGCTGATGTGATGTCCCCAGAAGAGCACGAAACGTTCAAATAAAAACACAGACCATTGTCGCTGGCTGTTCTCGTCTTCCTTTTCAATATCAAGTGAGTTCCCTAAGAACAATTATACAAATAAATATGCATACATTCAAGAAGTATATGTATATACATACTGGATATTCACATGTATATGATATACGCGTATTATTATACAAATATACATACATCCAAATACGCATATGTACATAAATACTTACTGGATATTTACATGTTTATGAAATACATGTATTCATATACAAATATGCATACATTTAAACACGCATAATCGCATATATATACTATACATAAATACTTAGTGTACACTTTCATGTACGTAATATACAACTACATATAAAACACTCTATAATTACTGTCTACAGCGAAATGCAATTTTACTTCCTGGTTTAGAGTACAATTAATTGTTCATTACAAAATTACAAAATTGTACTTCCTACTCAGTACTTTTAAGGGGGAAAGAATTGTAAATTGTATTCTTAATAATGCGTTGTAATTTTAATCTTTGACAGTATTGTTATCATAAAGTAATTAAATTCTAACCTCTTTAGCTGTTTCCCCTTTAATAAATATGTTTTAGTAGTTTGAACAAACTTTAATATATATATATAACTAATAATTAACCTATATATATATATATATATATATATATATATAATATATCATATTACCTATATTATATATCATAAATTATATATATATATATATATAATATATACTATATATCTATATATATATTCTATATTAATATATTTAATATATACTATATTATATATATAAATATAGGTATTATATATATATACTATATACCCCTTATTATTATATATTATATATTATATATTTATATTTATATTATATTTATATATATTATATATACTATATATAGATATATAATATATATATAATATATTAGTATAATATATATATATATAATATATATTATATATATACCCACCCCCCCCCCCCCACCTCTCCATATCTAAATATAATATACTAAATATATATAATTATATATATATATATATATATATATTATATCTATATAATATATATTATACTATAAATTACTATATATATATAATATATAATATATATATATATATATATATTACTATATATACTATATATAATATACTAGATATATATATTAGTATAGGAGAGAAGGTGATGATGATATATACCATATATATATATATAATATCAGTAGGACATAATATGAAAGAGAAATAGGTTTAAAATTATTTATTGTGAGTACGTATATGTGACTATATATGAGTA